>JAHIAM010002209.1:0-68948 GCA_021605205.1 Aegilops longissima | reverse complement strand
CGCCGAATTGGCATTCTTCGAAAATGTCCTCTTCCTTACAACGATACAAATAATATCACTTGTGCCCTGCTGAATTAAGAAGAAGAGCCTGTGGCCCACAGTTACTCTTGGCGAAGTGGTGGTTTGGCCTTTTTGTATCACGGTTGGAGGGGAGCCAGAGGTGCCGTGTAGTAGAACGTGTGGAAGAATGATGCACGGTCCAATGAAGTTTCCCAAAAAGAGTCCGCCCAACCCGATCCCCGGACTTCACGCTCATTTAAAGCAAGATGGAATAATCGAGGATATTATTATAATTTAGTCAGAATGGTTAATTCTCTATTTAATCCACCCAAAACGGGCATAGCTTCATTCTCCTCAACAATACCACATCTAATCAAGCCAGTTTGAATTCGAAATATTCTTCAAATTTTTCCTTAAGCGCCAATTTTGAAGTAATTCAGTGATAATATGGTGGAACCCAACAAGATAGCAGTTTTCAAAGCAGCCCAAGTATGAAAGTATAATCTAAATGTTCGACCACCAAACACATGCAAAGCTAGTAAAGAAAAACAAAAGGGAACACGCTTTCCTCGATATTGTAAAATGTAAATCGGTTTTGCTAACCCCAAGTAAGATATATTCGGAACATATCTACCTCAAATGGTGGAATATTCAATTTCAGTTTAGGAGATGGTTGATCTCGACCAAGGGGACCCAAATTGCCATTATTTGCATGTGGACAGGTGGTTGTGGTGCCGGTGGTTACGAGTTTGTTGATCAACCCATCCTCGAAGCTCACATAATCATCCTCCCCACCGCAGACAGGAGCCAGTATATCAACACAAAAAGAGCTTGGCCAAAGAAGTGGGCACGGGAAGCTGGGGAGGGCTGTTTCTATGGAGGTACCTTGTTGTTGTAGTGAGGGAGGTGCCCGGTGGTGGTGGTGGTAGACGCACAGCAATTCATTAAACTTGTTATGAGCTTTTTCAACGCCTTTCTCAATGCCAATCTTTTCCATTTCCCTTCAAATCTATTTAGCACATCTTCCACCTGCCCACTCATCATTTGTTGAAACTTATCATGTAGCCTTTGTTTGTCAAATGCCCCAACAACGCCGGTTTGGATCCCGCCATGGTTAGCAAAAGAAAACACAAGAATATGATTCCCAGATACTAGGAAGTGGTGGTGGTGGTGGCAAACAACCCAAGAAATCTCAAATTTTACCCTTTTACCCAAAGAAAGGGTGATCGGCAACCATGTAGTCAAACTCCCAAAGCTTGGAAGAGCCAGGAGAGTCAAACCACGATGTAGATGTATGGAGCTGGGGGCTTATTATATGGTAGCAAAAATGCAATAATCAATTCAGAGATGCAAGTTGAAAAACGCCAACGGGTATTTAGTGGGTCCTAGAACTGCAGAGACGAGCCAGAAACTAAAAATCACGGCAGAAACAAGGGAAAAACACTGATTTTTTTTTCGCTTTTTTTTTGCAAAACACATAATGGCGAGGCTCAAACTCTCCGAGGTCAAACGACAGATGGGCACAAATTTTTTTCAAAAAAATTTTTTTTTCAACGCCTTTGACCCAAAACGAAACGGGTCAAAAAATTTCATAACGGCATCCCCTCAATATTAGAAACATTTAAAATAGGATAGCCGAAAATTTTTAAAGTGCCGGAAAATTTGGGTTTAAACAGGGTGGTTTCCCTTTTTTTTTCCAAACCTACTCCCAGGGAAAACAAATCGAAACAGATGGATCTCAAACAACCCTAATATGGGAACTCGGATTGATATATTGGTGGTATTGGCAGCGTGGTGGTAGCGGTGGTATATTGGATATGGATCGTGGTTATAGGATACGGACGAGCGGGGTGGTGGTAGTGGAGGGAATGGTGCGTATGTGGACAACTTATGACCAAATCAAAACTTAAAAGACTAGACGCTAAGACCATCAATAACAAACGGCAACCCAAATTCAACAAAGCAAAACCCAAAAAAGATTATGCAAAGGCCCATTGGTTCGGATATGATGAACTAACCCTAATTTTTTTGTGGCTTTTTCGTGGACTTTAGGTTGAAGAAGCATCAATTAAAAAAATAAAATCTCACCGGCAACCGAAATCTGATACCACTTGATAGGGGCAAAGGGTCCCGCCTTCGGGAGATTGGTTTTCGCTGGAGGAAGTCATTTAATCCGACCAAACGGGCGAGGACGCCGCCTTTAGCAATCGAAAACAATTCCGGAGGTTATTGACCACGAGACCATCAATGATAGAAAAGGTGTCCCGCCTTTTCAAGGAGATTGGTTTGCTGGGAGGAAGTCGATTTGACGATCCGAAAACGGCGGGACGCCGCCTTAGCAATCGCTAAACCAACTCCGAGGTTATTGACCACGGAGCACCATCAACCCGACACAGGGTCTTTCTGCGCAAACGAAGAACAAGCAAGAAACGAGATTGCAACTGATTAATATAAGATGAAAGCTTTATTGATCAAGGGGGGTTCTTGACCTTTGTCCGGTCTTTTAAACTTACAAAAACAAAGTCAAAAAATTTTATGTGACTCTATAATTGGCCAAATAGTAAAAAAGAGGGGTTGGGTTAACAATGGTTTATTTTCACCTCCCCGAAAAATCGCCTGAGGAACTCAACCCACCCAAATAAGGTTAAAT
Organism: Aegilops longissima; assembly: GCA_021605205.1. Lineage (NCBI taxonomy): Eukaryota > Viridiplantae > Streptophyta > Magnoliopsida > Poales > Poaceae > Aegilops > Aegilops longissima. Next base: position 66,298 of record JAHIAM010002209.1, on the reverse strand, counting down.
TGGTGTTAAAAGGGATTAAAAAATCGAGGAAGTTTCAAGTTTATATAAATTTATTTTCTAACACCTTAAATGGACCATCAAACTTAAGCTTTGAGCAAATTAAAACCTTCCACGCAAATTAACCAAACAAACCTCAAAAAAATTTTTCACCCTTATTGGTTTATATTTAGATTAACCTAATTTTTTTGTTTTCTGATTTTAAAATAATTCACACGTTTTTACACAAAATTAACCCTTTTAAGGGGAAAGGCCTCAATAGGTGCCGAGGAGGAACCAACCATTTAAAAGGGCAACGGTTAGAATGCAATAACGATTATAAGCAAATTCAATATGAGGCGCTTTTCCCAATTTTCTTATTATTCTTCAAAACAGCCCAAGCATGTAACAATGTTTATTGACACCATTTTCCACATTTGGGGTGCAAAGTAAAAAAGGCTTTAGTCCCAACTTAATAAAATCTAAAAGTGGCTAAGTTTGTTCCGTCTGAAACAAAAGGCACCCTGGTAATAATTTAAAAACAAAAAACCTTTTAAAAAGTCAGCTTATAATGGAAAAGGATTTTCGTCTTAGCCAAATAACCCCCTTCTTGTTCAAAACCAAAAAAAGTCCATAGTATTTTCCCCAAAACACTGGCATTAAAGGCAAATAAACCTGGGATTGAGTGACTTGTTTTTGCAGTATGCAAAAGCCAAAAGCCAACATCCGCCTCTCTTGGCCGAAATGGCAATTATCCTCCGCTTCTTTCCCAAATGTCCATCCTTCCAGCGCCTCGAACAACAAAGACAAAATTTAGCAGAATCATACTTGTTAGACAACCAAAAACAAAAACTAATTTTCCATGTTCTTTTTCAATTTGCAACTTTTAAAATGATTGCCATATTTCTTTGATGGTCTCCAAACCAAATATTTTAAGTCAAGTTGTAAAATGATACTTTAAAAACATCAGAATAACATTTTCTTTATTTTTTTTAATGACATAAGGAAAGTTAATGAATTAACCCATTTAGCATGTCACATTCAGTTTAGCTTGACTTTTAATAGTTTAAAGATTCATACGAATGTTCAAATTTTTGGGCCATAAATAATTTGCCATGTTTAAAGCCCAACAAAATTAATTTTTTGATAAGAGAAATTCAGATAGGCCCACCAATTTTTCAAAAGGCAACAGTTTGATTTGAATAACCATTAATCCAATTACAGCATCCATTCAACTCAAAAGCTTAAAAGCAAGGGAGAAAGGGCATTGCAACTTATTTTCAATCCTAAGGCTTCTTTAAAGGACCCCAAACAAAACACTCCTTCTTTGTGCTCATTAGATGCAAATGGTTAAATTCACAAAAGAAAAACCAGGATCCAAAAAATCCTCCTTTTGGACGTTGGTGTGCCAACCTAATAGCCAATTTGGTTTATCCTTCTTTTTTGGAGTAACAACAAAGCCAAGAAAAAAACTGGCGGTGCAAAAGGCATTCCAAGGTTACAAACAAACGATCACGAGCAAAAAACGCCGGCCAAATGTTCTTCCAAAGATTTTATAACAAATATCTCGTCTACCCAAATGCCCAATAAACCTAAATTCCTCTTAACCAGAAAGACTAGGTGATTAGTTAACCCAAAACAAAACCATCATTAATCCAAACTTAGTTTTAAATGCTTTTTCCACATCTCCCAATTTATTTTGATGGTTCCAACCAAATAATTTAAATATTGTAAGCCATAATTCATCAAAATATCATCTACCTGGTAATGACGAAACTAATATAAATTATTTTGCTCTACAATCAAAACATACGAGACATCCTTTTGGCCATAAATAGGGCCAAGGCTAAAGTCACGATATAACCTTTGTCGAGAGCCCCGATTTGCATAATTTTTCCCGAGGTAGAATTTGCCTTGGTTACACACCTTAATCAATTTATGCTCAACCTAAAGGTTATTTGGAGTTGGGGAAGAGCCAATCTCAAAAGTTTCAGGGCAAAAAAAGGCACCCCCTCGAATGAAAATTGCCTCTTTCACAAAAGCATAGAAACAGTTTCAGAATCTAGTATCAATATCAATTTTCAAATAAACTGCCTTTTCCTTTTAATTTCAGAAAACATTAGATGGTTTAAAGGCTTCAGTTCCAAACTTTTGCCACAACATTTTCACTTTATTTTTCTCCGTTTTGCTTTTTTAGTCAAAATCATCCAAAATGGAACAGAGTCATAAAGAAAGTAATATTTTTACCGTGAACAAATATACTGATTGTTTCCATTTAATTTTATAAATTATGGTTAAAGAATAAGGAAATTTTAAGGACCACTCAAATCAACATAACAGAATTAGAGATATAAAATGAATAAAATGTTACCTAACCTCCGCGGGAACCTTTTTAAGGATGTATTGGCAGAAAGCTTTCCCCATATACCTTTGTTGCAGCCCCCATTTGAACGAATAAACCCCTTCCCTCCCTTTGTATGGCGTTATGCCCGATTGTCATTGTGTAACCTCAATAAAACCTTGAGCCTAAACTTCAACCCCAAATTTAAAGAGCCAGAGCGCCCAAATGAATATCTCCACCGCCCATGGAAAAGAGCCAAATCTCTTCATCATATCACGGCATAACCATCCTCGGGAAATCATACAGTGAATTGGCTTCTTTTGAAAATTCCTTTTTACAACGAACAAATTTATTTTCCCCGTTTGGCCTGGAAGAAAAATCTTAGGCCCAGATCTGGGAAGTTTTTTTCTTGTACAGGTTGAGGTCACCATGGTGTAGAAAAATAATTGCCTGGTTCCAGTAATAGACCCAAAAGGTCCCCAACCATCCCATTATCAGTTTAAACAAATGGAATAATCGAGGTTATTTAACCTTGTGTTTGGTTTAACTTATTTAATACCCAAAAGGGAAGCTTCATTTCCCAACAATACCCATCTAATAAGCCATTGTAATTCCCTAAATTTTTCCCGAATTTTTTCCTTGTTTAACCTGCAAAAAACACGCGATAATATTAACCCAAATCCAAGCAGTTTTCAAAGCACCCAAGTGTGGAAAGGAAAATTCAATGTTCGACCACCAAACACATCAAACTAGGGAAAGCAAAAAAGCAAAAAACACGCCCCCTGTGAATTAAAAAAATCGTTGCAGTTTCAATCCCAAGTAAGTTTTCGGAAAATTTATCAAATGGTGGAAATTAATTTCAGTTTAGGGAATGGCAATTCCCAAGGGGACCCAATTGCCATTAGCAGTGGAAAATCGGTGGTTTTTCGGTGGTTGAGGTTCGATTTATAACCCACCCGAACCCATAAATTCATTCCTCCCCACCCCAAAAGGGACCCCAAATTTCAAAGCAGCCCAATTTGGCAGTAAGGGAACCCAAAACTGGGGAGGGCGTTTCACAGTGGAGGTATCCTGTTGGAAAAATGCGTTAGGTGAGCCGGGGGGTGGAACGCCGGATTATTAAACTTGTTATCGTTTGTTTCAACCCTTTAATGACTATCTTCTCCATGGTTTTCAAATTATTTAGAATCGCCACCGCCCACCATATTTGTTGAACTTATCTGTGCCTTTGTTTGTCATTTCTCCAAATCCCCCGCGCGTGATCCGCCAGGTTGCCCAAAAGAAACACACAAGAATATGATTCGTGTTTTGGAAGTGGTGGTGGTGGTGGTGGAACCCAAAGCAAATTAAATTTTACAGTTTTTTCCAAAGAAGAAATTATCCCCATGGCCTCAAACTTTAGACAACTGTAAGTAAACACATGTAGTGTTGTAGCTAAGGCTTTAATATGGTAGCAAAAAAAACAAAATAATTCGGATAAAGTTGAATAAACGCCAAAACCAAATAGTTCCAGGCTGATCGAACCGAGTAGAAACTCAAAACCCGTGACGAAACAAGGGAAAGCACGATTTTTTTTTTTTTTTTTTTTTTTGCGGTTTTTTTTTTTAAAAAATATAAAAAGGGGTTCAAATTTCCAGGCAAACCGCAGAGGGCAAAACACAAAAAATTTTTTTCACGCCGCCCAAAAAGGGAAACTCAAAAACTTTTTTTAAGCCCGGCCTTTTGAAACACTTAAAAATGGGAAGCCAAAATTTTTCGACAATGCGGGAAAATTTTGGGAAAATTTTTTAATTTTTTTTCCAAACCTAAACCCCGGGAAAACACAAATCGAAAACTGAATTAAAAAAACCCTAATATGCAAGGAACCGGATTGGATATTGGTGGTATATGGCAGGGTTGGTAGTATATGGATATGGATCTTGGTATATGGATACGGACGAGCGGTGGTGGTAGGTGGCGGGGAAGATGGGGGTCGGAAACTTATGACCTAACTCAAACTCTAAAAGACTAGACGCTAAGACCATCAACTAGACACGATGCAAACCGCAAATTCAACAAAGCAAAACCCTAAAAAGATTATGCAAAGGCTCGATTGGTTCGATATGATGAACTAACCCTAATTTTTTTGTGGTTTTTCGGACTTTAGGTATGAAGAAAAGCCGATCTAAACTTAAAAATTGTAAAATCTCACCGAGCAACCGAAATCTGATACCACTTGATAGAGGCAAAGGTGTCCGCCTTTCGGGAGATGGGTTTCGCTGGGAGGAAGTCGATTTTGAATCCGATATTTAACGGGAGGACGGCCTTAGCAATCGCTAAACCAACTCCGAGGTTATTGACCACCGAGCACGCATCAACTGACCAAGGGTCTGTTCGCGAGCAAACGAAGAATAAGCAAGAAACAGATTGCAACTGATATTGCGAATATAAGATGAAAGCTTTATTGATCAAGGTGGGTTCGGACGCCTTTGTCCGGTCTTGAACACAAACGGAGCCAAGTTGCGCTATCTAACTTTTAATCTAAACAAAACCGGTCTAAACGGTGCCCTAAGGGCTGATATATGGAGGAAGAGGGGGAATTTCGGGCCCTTGTGGAGGGGTCCAAATCAACCCTAACTCTTGTTTCCCCACACACGGACTCTAAAACAGCCTATACTTAAGTATTTGAAATTACATGGGCCTGGCCCATAATAAGGTGACGAGCACCAGATTAGGCTCGGGACGACATTTATGAAGTAGCATCTTGTATATTTCGTCCAAGGTTCATGCACCCATTATGGTGGCTTCAAAGTCCTGAAATCATCACTTGTAACCGTTTGCCTTTGCATGGCATTATCTCCATGCTTGTTCTGTCCAATGTCCATCCTTCGCTAGGGCCTTCATTTGTGCAAAACAAATGTATCCAATTTAGGCAGATCATATTCTCATGAACATTAGAATCATTACCAAGAACAAAGTACCGATAATTTAATTCATGGAGTCTAGTAATTGGTCCAAAGATATGTAAGAGGGGCTGGGTGTAACAATGGTATTGATGTCTCATCAATCCCAACCTGGGAAACAACAAGGGCTGTTAATGAAAAAAGAAAAGCGACAAGGTGGGCCTGATTTGCCTAAAAAAAGGGGGGAAAAGGCTTTTAATTAAAAATCAAGGTTTTAAATTAGGAGGAAGAGGGGGGAATTTGGCCTGGGAGGGGTCCAAATCAACCCAACCTTTGTTTCACAATACGGGACTTAAAACAGCCTATACTTAAGTATTTTAAAACATGGGCCCGGCCCATAATGGGCGAGACCAGAATAGCCTCGACAATTTATGAAGTAGCATCTTGTATATTTGTCCGGCTTCATGCACCCATTATGGTCCAAAGTCCGAATCATACTTGTAACTCCGTTTGTTCCCTTTCGCATGGCATTATCTCCATGCTTGTTCTGCTCCAATGTCCATCCTTCTCCGCTAGGGTTTCATTTGTAAGCAAAACAAATGTATCCAATTTAGGAAACAATTCTCATGAACATTAGAATCATTACCAAGAAACAAAGTCCGATAATTTAATTGGCGGCGAAAGCCAGTAATTGGTCCAAGATTAAAAGAGGGGCGGGTAACAATGGTATTGATGTCCTCATCAATCGCCTACACCGGGATAGCCCCGACGGAAACTTGGGGAAATGCGATCCACCCCAAGCAAACCATGGATCAAAATCAACAAAACATCATCAAAACCAAAAATCACAAAAATTGGGGCTATTTTTGGAGAATTTTCGAATTTAGGACAAATCAACAAAATCAAGCTAGCAAACAGGTGGAGGGGCTCCAAAACGTGATCAACCTTGTCCCAAGATGATGTAGGGGAACACTATGTCGCCCTTACACCCAACCCCTACGCTAATATAGGGACCAATTACTAAAAGAATTAAATTATTATTTGCTTGGTAATGATTCAATGTTCATGAGAATATGACCTTAAATTGGATACATTTGTTTTGTTACAAATGAAGGCCCTAGCTTGGAGAAGGATGACATTGAGCAAGAACAAGCATGGAGATAAAGCCATGCAAGGGGAACAAGAACGGAGTTACAAGTGATGATTTGGTTTGAAGCCCCAAAACCCTGAATTACAAAATTCAAATTTTAAATTCCCCGGGCTTTTTTTTGTCCCAAAGGGGCCCATGTAATTTGAAATACCCAAGTATAGGCGTTTTGAGGTTGTTGGGGAAACAAGGAGGGATTTTCCCCTCCAAAGGGCCAGAAACCCTTTTTAATAAGTTGGGCAAGCAAACCGGGTTTTGTTTAATTAAAAGCCAAGTGTTTTTCCCCCTTTGTTCAAACCACCAACGCCAAACCCCATTGAAATAAATTTTTCTTTTTCAAACCAAATTGCAATTCGTTTTGGGGTTTTCCTTCCCGGAAAGCTGGCTTACGTTCGGGCGGGTCAATCCCCGGGTTGGTTTTTAAAGCCGACCCCAAACCTCGAGCGGACCCTGTTTTCCAAACAAACCAAATCTCAGAAAAGGGACACGTTACCCGATTTTCACCAGGGACCTCAAGAACAGGGAACACAATAACAGAAAATCCAAAAACACCAAGAACAAGTCCAATAACACCAAGAAATAAAAACCCAAATCACAAGGAATGAACCGGAAAATTTAATAAGGTTCTACCAAGAGGATCTTAGATAAAGTTTCTCACTGGAGGTCTTGAATCTGGGAGTTTTCCCCCAAAGGTGGGTAAGCAAAGTCCCTGTGGCCCATTTAACCCGGGGAGGTGGGGGTTTTTTTTAAGTTGGGGGGGGGAAAAAAGGCCCGCCTCCCCCCGGGCCCCGGGGGGTTAAGGGCTATCCACGTCCGGAATTCACTTTTTTCCCCCAACAGTTTGGTCGGTGTTCCTCTCGGGCGCGAGGGTCCCCTTTGGGGGAGTCCGGCCGGGCCCCGGCTCGCCGGGGACTGGAAATTCCCTTTTTCCCTCCTTTTCCCCGGGAAAATTTTCTTGGGGCCCCTTCCCGTCGGGCCCCAAACCCAAAAGCCGGGGGTCAATTCCATCTGGGGTCGGGAAAGAAAAGAAACACCTTTTGAAAATGGGGGGTATTGCCAAAACCCTTTAATGGTGATACCAATTCCAAGATACCCTTGGAAAGATTACCGGCGAAACCCAAATAATGGAAAGGCTTTTGGAAGCATAAACCCAAGAGTATCATTTGGTCAAATGCACTTCCAAGTCGCAGCCTTTGGTTCCCAAAGGGCAAATGAAAACATTGAAAAAATTTACAAAAAAAAAAGCACAATTGGTATTCCCAAACCAAAGGGCATAAGTGCATAGGGTGAAAAATTGTGTGGCATAAAAAGAGTTGAGCTAAATCATCTGGAAACAACTTAAACAGGAATGAAAAGGGACAAGAGAATAAGACCCCAAATCTAATTAAACCCCAAAAGGCTGGCATATATTCAAACCCAAATAAAAATGAAGGCAAACCAAGGGCAATGCAAGGCAACCAACAAATGTAAGGGGAGGAATTAATGGCCTAACAAAAGGAAGGGGGCATCCTCTCCCCCCGGACGCCCACCCTCCCCCCCGACCCAACAAACCCAAAACTATTGGATGGTGAACCGCCCCTCCAACCATTTCACCCAGAACAGGCACCCTTCCCAAAACTCGGGTTCGGACTAGGCAACCGCCACGCAAAGGCCAAACGGCAGAACCCCAAGTTTCCCGGGGAAGAAGGGATCAAAGCGGGCCGGACGCCACTTCCGGCGGCACCCCGGGGACCCACCCCGACTCCGGAACTTCCCACCCTAAAATTTTTAATTTCCGGGGACCTCACCCATTTAATCCCCGATCGAACCCCGGAGGGGCCCCCCCCGACCCCCCAGGACCCAACCCCCGGGAAAAAGGTAATGGATTAACCCCGGGCCCGAATTTCCCCTTGATCCACCCCCCGGAGTTTCCGGGCGGGGCCCCTTTTTTTCCCTTTGATTCCGCCTGTTTAGACCCTTCCAAATAAAGGGTGCTTTGGTTTCTATATTTGTTAGAGCCCGCTCATCCATTTTACCCCTTAATCGGCCCCACGGAAAGGTTTTGCCATTCAAACCCCCATGGCCCCAAATTTGGGGAAAATGGGTTTTTGTTTTCCTTTTTGTTTGTCTGTGATCTAGTTTCAAAACTCACTTTTTTTTTCCCGATGACCTCCCTTTCTCCCCGGTTTTCCCTTTCCCCCCCTTTTGGTTCCCCGGGACCTCCAAACGTGAAAGTCGCAACAAGGGTTCGCCCTAACAAAAACCATCATACCACCCCAATTTCTTCACATTTTTTTTTTTAACCAAAATTTCCCAAAAATAGCCCCAAATTTTTTGTTTTTGAGTTTTGAGTTTTGTTGTTTGGTCCTGGTTTGTGTTGCTAATTAAGTTTTCCCACCCTCCCACCCTTTTCCCTCTTCCAAACCCCTTTCACCCACTCATACTTCCCAAATTTTAATTCCCCCCGGCCCTTCCAGTTCGGACACCGGAAAGGGGACGTGACGGTCCACAAAAGTACATCCTAAACCCACCAAATGTTTCTTCTTAACCACCAACCCTTTTTCCAATTTCCCCATATACACCAAAATCTTTTCCCGATTGCCGAGAGATTTTACAATTTTCTTTAGAGAGGGGACCTTTGGGACTAGGTCTTAAAATCACATCACCCGCCACTTAAACACCCATATGCAAAGGTAACTTGGCATTTTGCTTATAGTTGAAACCCAATTGCCTATTTTATGGCTTACCCATGGACAGCCTTTGGTATTCCCAACATTTGCCATTTGTACCATATCATAGCTAATCCTACCAAATTGCTTTTGTCAACTTGTGTTCCAAATTGTACTCCAACTTTTGGTTCTAATTTTGCATAAAAAGGCCAAAAAAAGAGCCAACAAGCTTTAAAAGGGAGGAAACAAAGATTGACAAGAAAGCATCATGCATTGATTGACTTGATCATTTTCAACCATCCAAAACATTGATACTTGGGGTCCCATTTTTGCTTGAGGTTGGCAAATTTTAACCCCTTTTCAAAACCCTTTGCCTCATTTGGTCAACAAAGCACTTGGTGACCACAGGCCACCTTTTGGGCATAACCCCAAAATTTTTTACCCTTTTTCTCCAACGCAGGACTTTTCATTTGGAAAGGAATATTTCCAATTTAGAGTCTATTAAAGCATCAAATTTTTCCACCATCCAACCGAGCCCACCAAAGCTTTATTTGGAGGGAAACCCAAAACGACCAAGAGGCTATTTCATTTCCGGAAGTGCTTATTCATTTTCAACCTAAAGGACAAATTTTTTCCGTTTCCCTCAATTTTTAAGAGGTGCCAAGTTTTCAAACCCACCTTCCAACAAGAGGAAAGTCCCAACCACAAAACCCGGTCAACAACAACCTGACCAAGCAACAAAAACCCGGACAAACCCGCCAACCGATTTCGGACCCCAAAGAAAGGCCGAAAAATTCGAGGGACAACAAAAAATGTCAAGAATCAGTCCCAAGTTGGGAGGCCCTCACCATTTTCACACAAGACGGGCCCCGGCAACCCAAGTCTCCTTCAAAATTGGTGCTTATGAAGACACTTTGGAGTGTGATGTGGTCCCTATGACCGTTTGCCACCTACTTCTTGGTCGACCATGGCAATTCGACCGTGGTGTCATCCACAATGGGCGCACCAATCACTATAGCTTCAAGATGAAGGGGAAAGAATATGTGCTACGACCTATGTCTCCTAGTCATGTGATAGACGACAAACAAGCCACCCATCATAGAGAAAAGAGTGAGAAAGCGATCCACCAAAAAGTGAGTGAGAGCCACAAGCCAAATTTGAGCGACTCTTCGCCTAGAGAGAAAAACCTCATTCTATTTGCCACCAAAAGTGAGATGAGAGAAGTGTGTGAAACCCATCTACCGTGATGCACTTTGTCCTTGTGTGCAAGGATGGAGAACCAAAACTAACAACATTCACGAGCTACCTTTGGTGTTTCAATCTCTTTGCAGGAATTCCAAGATGTTTTTCCCGATGAGCTACCTCCGGTCTACCTCCTCTTGAGGCATTGAGCATCGAATCGACCTCATCCTCAAGCGCCTCTACCAAACAAAGCTCCATACCGAGTCAATCCGGAAGAAACCAAGGAGATTCAACGGCAAGTACAACAACTCATCGACAACGGTCATGTACGTGAAAGCCTAAGCCCTTGTGCCGTTCCGGTTATTCTTGTGCCTAAGCCCGATGGAAGTTTCCGCTTGTGTTCATTGTAGACCTATCAATGCTATTACCGTTCGATATAGGCATCCCATTCCTCGCTTAGATGACATGCTTGATGAACTTAGTGGAGCCAACTTTTTCTCAAAAATTGATCTTAAAAGTGGCTATTATCAAATCCGCATACAAGAGGGTGATGAATGGAAAACTGCTTTTAAAACCAAATTTGGTTTATATGAGTGGTTAGTGATGCCTATGGGTCTTTCGGAGGCTCCCGGTACTTTTGTGCGTCTTATGCATCATGTGCTTCGTCCCTACATAGGAGTCTTTGTTGTGGTTTACTTTGACGATATTCTTGTGTTTAGCAAAACCATGAAAGAGCACATCAATCATGTAAAATCGGTGTTACAAACTCTTCGCAAAGAAAGCCTTTATGCAAACTTGAAAAAATGCACATTTGGAGTTGACAAAGTGGTTTTCTTGGGTTTTGTTGTTTCCTCAAAGGGTGTCCATGTTGATGAATCTAAAATTCAAGCAATTAAAACTTGGCCCCAACCCACCAATTTGCAACAAGTGCGAAGTTTTCTTGGTCTTGCGGGTTTCTATCGTCGCTTTGTGAAAGATTTTAGCACAATTGCCGCTCCTTTGCATGCTTTGAGCATGATGAGGACATCAATACCATTGTTACACCCACAGCCCCTACTGCTACATATACTGGACCAATTACTAGAGCTCGCGCACGCCAATTAAATTATCAGGTACTTTCGTTTCTTGGTAATGATTCTAATGTTCATGAGAATATGATGCTGCCTAAATTGGATACATTTGTTTTGCTTACAAATGAAGGCCCTAGCTTGGAGAAGGATGGACATTGGAGCAAGAACAAGCATGGAGATAATGCCATGCGCAAGGGGAACAAGAACGGAGTTACAAGTGATGATTTCAGGACTTTGAAGCCACCATAATGGGTGCATGAAGCCTTGGACGAAATATACAAGACGCTACTTCATAAATGTCGTCCGAGGCTATTCTAGGTGCTGCGTCACCTTATTAGTGGGCCAGGCCCATGTAATTTCGAAATACTTAAGTATAGGCTGTTTTAGAGTCCGTATGTGTGGGGAAACAAGAGTTAGGGTTGATTTGGACCCTCCACCAAGGGCCACGAAATTCCCCCTCTTCCTCCATATATACAGCCCTTAGGGCACCGTTTAGACCTTGGGTTTTGTTTAGATTAAAAGTTCGCCATAGCTGCAACTTCGCGTGCACTTCATTTGTGTTCAACGACCGCACAAAGGCGTCCACAGAACCCCACCTTGATCAATAAAGCTTTCATCTTATATTCGCAATATCCAGATTGCAATCTCAGTTTCTTGCTTGTTCTTCGCTTGCTCGCAGGAAACAGACCCTCGTGGTCGTTGATCGTGTTCGCGTGGTCAATAACCTCTCGGAGTTGGTTTAGCGATTGCTAAGGCGCGACGTCCTCGCACGTTCGTAGTCGGATCGTCAAAGTCGACTTCCTCCAAAGCGGAAACCAACATCTCATTGAAAGACGGGACACCTTTGCCTCTATCAAGTGGTATCAGATTTCCAGGTTGCTCGGTGAGATTTTCCAGTTTTTCGTAGTTTAGATCGAGTCTGTTCTTCATACCTATTGTCCACGAAAAAGCCACAAAAAAATTTTAGGTTAGTTCATCATATCCGAACCAATCGAGCCTTTGCATAATCTTTTTAGGGTTTTTGCTTTGTTGAATTTGCGGTTGCATCGTCGTGTCAAGTTGCTGGTCTTAGAGTCTAGTCTTTTAGAGTTTCGAGTTCTGGTCATAAGTTGTCACGCCGCTACCGCACCATCATCATCGCCTTGCCATCTACCACCATTGCTTATCCGCCACCGCTCTGAATCCGTATCCATATACCACCACCAATCCGTATCCATACCACCACCGCTACCATATACCACCACCGCTGTCATATACCACCACCATATATCCACCACCAATCCGAGTTCTTCTCATATTAGGTTTGTTTTCGAGATCCATCTAGTTTCCGATTCGTGTTTCCTTGCCGGAGTAGGTTTCGAAAAAAAAAGAGTCCGAAACCACCCTCGCTTAGGCCCAAAATTTTCCAAAACGTACTTGTCAAAAAATTTTCGGCTATCCTATTTTAGGTGTTTCTAAGTGGATTGAGACGATCGCCGTTATAGAAAGTTTTTTGACCCGCTTCAGCTTTTGGGTCCGGCAATCAAAAAAAAATTTTTTTGGTCGAAAAAATTTCGTGCCCATCCTGTCGGTTTGACACAGGAAGAGTTTTGAGACACTCGCCATTATAGTGATTTTTCGCAAAAAAAAAAAAAAGCGCAAAAAAAAAAAAGCGCAAAAAAAAAAGCGAAAAAAAATTCCAGTGTGCTTTTCCGTTGTTTCCGTGCAGCGCCGTGATTTTGTTAGTGTTCTAGGCTCGCGTCTCTAGCACGGTCTAGCCTAGGACCAACCTGATCTCCGTCGTTGAGCGTTTATTCAACTTTGCATCTCTGAATTGATTATTGCTGACCCTTTTTGCTACCATATTATAAGCCTTCCCAGCTCCTCATACATCTACATCGTGCGCTTGACTCTCCCCAGTAATCGCTCTATCCAAGCTTTGAGAGTTTTGACTACATCGGTTGCCGATCACCGCTTCTTCTTTGGGTAAGAACTGGTAAGAATTTGAGATTTGCTGACGGATTTGTGATCGTCCACCACACCATCACCACCACTTCCTAGTAGTCTGTCAATCATATTCTTGTGTGTTTCTATTGTTGCTAACCATGGCAGGATCACAAGCCGACGAGACTGACCGGGAGAACATGACAAACAAAGCGCTACATGATAAGTTTCAACAAATGATGAGTGGGCAGGTGGACGATGTGCTAAATAGATTTGAAGAGGCCATGGAGAAGATAGATGGCATTGAGAAGGCGTTGAAACAAAGCTCGATAACAAGTTTAATGAATTGCTCGCGCCTACCACCACCACCACCGGCTGCACCTAACGCACCTCTACTACAACAACATGGACTACCTCCACATCGCTAAACAGCCCTCCGCCGAGCTTCCCGTGTCCCTCTTCACCCGCCAAGCTGCTGGTGCTGCTGTTGATACTTCATGGCTCCTGCTGCTGCGGTGGGGAGGATGATTATGTAAGAGCTTACGAGGATGAGGTTGATCAACATCGAACTCGTGCAACCACCAGCACCACAACCACCAGGTCGTCCACATGCAAATAATGGCAATGTTCGGGCTCCCCTCAGTATGAGATCATGACCATCTCCCTAAACTGAAATTGAATATTCCACCATTTGAGGGTAGATATGTTCTGATATATATCTTACTTGGGAGTTAGAAACTGAACAACGATTTACATGTTTACAATATCCCGAGGAGAGACGTGTTCCTGCTTTGCTTTTGTGCTTTCACTAGCTTTGCATGTGTTTGGTGGTCTGAACATTGTAGATTATATCCTGCTCCAGCTACTTGGGCTGCTTTGAAAACTACTATGCGTACTCGTTGGGTTCCACCATATTATCAGCGTGAATTACTTCAAAAATTGCAGCGCTTAAGACAAGGAAAAATTCGGTGAAGAATATTATCAGAATTACAAACTGGCTTGATTAGATGTGGTATTGTTGAGGAGAATGAAGCTATGCTTGCACGTTTTCGGGTGGATTAAATAGAGATTCAGACCATTCTAGACTACAAGGATTATAATAATATTCCATCTTGCTTGTAAAGCTGAACGTGAAGTGCAGGATCGACAGTGCCTTGGCGCGACTAACTTTTCTGCAGGTCGACCTTCATCATGGACACCACGTGCATCATCTACTTCCACACGTTCTACTACACCGCACCTCCATCGGCTGCCACCTCCAACCGTGATACAAGAAAGCAGGCACAACCACCACTATCTCGCCAAGAGTACACCGCTGGGCCTACAGAGCTCTTCTTCTTCCATGGCGTCAACAGGGCACACAAGTGATATTATTTGTCGTCGTTGTAAGGGAAGAGGACATTTTATGAGAGAATGCACATCTCAGCGTGTGATGATTGCTAACGAGGATGGTGGGTATGAGTCTGCTAGTGACTATGATGAAGAGACTTTGGCTCTTATTACACATGAAGAACACGGTGGAGATGATTCTGATCCTGAGACGCAATACATGGCTCTCAAGATGCCGACGGTATGAATGTTTAGTTGCTCAACGTGTTTTGAGTGTGCAGGTTACACAAGCTGAGCAAAATCAGAGGCATAACTTGTTCCATACAAAGGGAGTTGTGAAGGAACGTTCTATTCAGCGTCATCATAGATGGAGGGAGCTGCAACAACTTGGCTAGCATGGATATGGTGGAGAAGCTTTCTCTCACCACAAGACCACATCCACATCCTTACTACATCCAATGGTTCAACAACAGCGGCAAGGTTAAGGTAACACGTCTTGTTCGTGTGTATTTTAGTATCTCTACATATGCTGATTATGTTGATTGTGATGTGGTACCTATGCAAGCATGTTCCTTATTACTTGGTAGACCATGGCAATTTGATAAAATTCTGTACACCATGGTAGAAACAATCAGTATACTCTTGTTCACAAGGATAAAAATATTACTTTGCTTCCTATGACTCCTGATTCCATTTTGAAAGATGATATTAATAGAGCTAATAAAGCAAAACAGGAGAAAATAAGAGTGAAAATCAGATTGTGGCAAAAGAATTTGAGCAACAAATGAAGCCTAATAATAAACCATCTAATGTTGCTTCTGAAATTAAACTGAAAAGTGCATGTTTATTTGCCACCAAATCTGATATTGATGAGCTAGATTCTAGCAAATCTGTTTGCTATGCTTTTGTGTGCAAAGAGGCATTATTTTCATTCGAGGACGTGCCTTCCTCTTTGCCCCCGCTGTCACTAACATTTTGCAGGGAGTTCACGACGTCTTCCCACAAGACGTGCCACCGGATTACCACCTATTCGAGGGATTGAGCATCAAATTGACTTAATTCCGGTGCATCGCTACCAACCGCGCACCATACCGTACCAATCCGGAGGAGACGAAGGAGATTATGCGTCAAGTACAGGAGCTGCTCGACAAAGGTTATATACGAATCTCTTAGTCCTTGTGCTGTTCCTATTATACTAGTGCCTAAAAAGGATGGTACGTCATGTATGTGTGTTGATTGTAGAGGCATTAATAATATTACTATTCGTTATCGTCATCCTATTCCTAGGCTAGATGATATGCTTGATGAATTGAGTGGCTCTACAATATTCTCCAAAGTTGATTTATGTAGTGGATACCATCAAATTCGTATGAAATTGGGAGATGAATGGAAAACAGCATTTAAAACTAAGTTTGGATTATATGAGTGGTTAGTCATGCCTTTTGGGTTAACTAATGCACCTAGTACTTTCATGAGATTAATGAACGAAGTTTTACGTGCTTTCATTGGACGATTTGTGGTAGTTTACTTTGATGATATACTGATTTATAGCAAATCTTTGGAAGAACATTTGGAACATTTACGTGTTGTTTTTAATGCTCTCGTGATGCACGCTTGTTTGGTAACCTTGGGAAGTGCACCTTTTGCACCGACCGAGTATCTTTTCTTGGCTATGTTGTTACTCCACAGGGAATTGAAGTTGATAAAGCCAAGATTGAAGCTATTGAGAGTTGGCCGCAGCCCAAAACGGTCACACAAGTGAGGAGTTTTCTTGGACTCGCTGGTTTCTATAGGCGTTTTGTGAGAGACTTTAGCACCATTGCTGCACCTCTCAATGAGCTTACAAAGAAGGATGTGCCTTTTGTTTGGGGTACCGCACAGGAAGAAGCCTTCACGGTATTGAAAGATAAGTTGACACATGGTCCTTTACTCCAACTTCCTGACTTTAATAAGACTTTTGAGCTTGAATGTGATGCTAGTGGAATTGGATTAGGAGGTGTGTTATTACAAGATGGCAAACCTGTTGCATACTTTTCTGAAAAATTGAGTGGGCCTAGTCTGAACTATTCTACTTATGACAAAGAATTATATGCTCTTGTTCGGACTTTAGAGACATGGCAACATTATTTATGGCCCAAAGAATTTGTTATACATTCTGATCATGAATCTTTGAAACATATTAAAAGTCAAGCTAAACTGAATCGTAGACATGCTAAATGGGTTGAATTCATTGAGACTTTCCCTTATGTCATTAAACACAAGAAGGGTAAAGAAAATGTTATTGCTGATGCTTTGTCTCGTCGATATACTATGCTTTCACAACTTGACTTCAAAATATTTGGTTTGGAGACCATCAAAGATCAATATGTGCATGATGCTGATTTTAAAGATGTAATGCAGAATTGTAAAGAGGGAAGAACATGGAACAAGTTCGTTATTAATGATGGTTTTGTGTTCGTGCTAACAAGCTATGCATTCCTGCTAGCTCTGTTCGTCTTTTGTTGTTGCAGGAGGCGATGGAGGAGGATTAATGGGACACTTTGGCGTGAAGAAGACGGAGGATATACTTGCTACACATTTCTTTTGGCCAAAGATGAGACGGGATGTTGAGCGCTTTGTAGCTCGCTGCACTACATGTCAAAAAGCTAAGTCACGACTCAATCCTCATGGTTTATATATGCCTTTGCACGTGCCTAGTGTTCCTTGGGAGGATATATCTATGGACTTTGTTTTAGGTTTACCTCGAACAAAGAAGGGAGGATAGCATATTTGTTGTCGTGGATAGATTCTCAAAATGGCACACTTTATACCATGTCATAAAAGCGATGATCTTTGTTAATGTTGCTGATTTGTTCTTTCGTGAAATTATTCGCTTGCATGGTGTGCCAAATACTATTGTTTCAGATCGTGATACTAAATTTCTTAGCCACTTTTGGAGATGTTTATGGGCTAAGTTGGGGACTAAACTGCTTTTTAGTACTACTTGTCACCCCAAACCGATGGATAAACTGAAGTAGTCAATAGAACATTGTCTACTATGCTTAGGGCTGTTTTGAAGAATAATAAGAAAATGTGGGAAGAATGCTTGCCTCATATTGAATTTGCTTATAATCGTTCATTGCATTCTACTACTAAGATGTGCCCTTTGAAATTGTGTATGGCTTCCTACCACGTGCACCTATTGATTTGTTGCCTCTTCCATCTTCGGAGAAGGTTAATTTTGATGCTAAAGAACGTGCTGAATTGATTTTAAAATGCATGAGATAACTAAGGAAAACATTGAGCGTATGAATGCTAAATATAAACTTGTTGGAGATAAGGGTAGAAAACATGTTGTCTTTGCACCGGAGATCTTGTTTGGTTACATTTATGTGAGGATAGGTTTCTAATTTGCATAAATCAAAGCTAATGCCACATGCTGATGGTCCATTTAAGGTGTTAGAGAAAATAAATGATAATGCATATAAACTTGAGCTGCCTGCAGATTTTGGGGTTAGTCCCACTTTTAACATTGCAGATTTGAAGCCTTATTTGGGTGAGGAATATGAGCTTCCGTCGAGGATGACTTCATTTCAAGAAGGGGAGGATGATGAGGACATCAATACCATTGTTACACCCACAGCCCCTCTGCTACATATACCGGACCAATTACTAGAGCTCAAGACGCCAATTAAATTATCAGTACTTTCGTTTCTTGGTAATGATTCTAATGTTCATGAGAATATGATGCTGCCTAAATTGGATACATTTGTTTTGCTTACAAATGAAGGCCCTAGCTTGGAGAAGGATGGACATTGGAGCAAGAACAAGCATGGAGATAATGCCATGCGCAAGGGGAACAAGAACGGAGTTACAAGTGATGATTTCAGGACTTTGAAGCCACCATAATGGGTGCATGAAGCCTTGGACGAAATATACAAGATGCTACTTCATAAATGTCGTCCCGAGGCTATTCTAGGTGCTGCGTCACCTTATTAGTGGGCCAGGCCCATGTAATTTCGAAATACTTAAGTATAGGCTGTTTTTAGAGTCCGTATGTGTGGGGAAACAAGAGTTAGGGTTGATTTCGGACCCCTCCACCAAGGGCCACGAAATTCCCCCCCTCTTCCTCCATATATACAGCCCTTAGGGCACCGTTTAGACCTTGGGTTTTGTTTAGATTAAAAGTTCGCCATAGCTGCAACTTCGCAGTTTCGCTTGTGTTCAACGACCGGACAAAGGCGTCACAGAACCCCACCTTGATCAATAAAGCTTTCATCTTATATTCGCAATATCCAGATTGCAATCTCAGTTTCTTGCTTGTTCTTCGCTTGCTCGCAGGAAACAGACCCTCGTGGTCGTTGATCGTGCTCGGCGGTCAATAACCTCTCGGAGTTGGTTTAGCGATTGCTAAGGCGCGACGTCCTCGCACGTTCGTAGTCGGATCGTCAAAGTCGACTTCCTCCAAAGCGGAAACCAACATCTCATCGAAAGACGGGACACCTTTGCCTCTATCAGAGCAAGAAGAATACTCCCTTTGTTTGGGGAACTTTGCAATCAGCCGCTTTTGATAAGCTCAAGACTTTGCTTACTCATGCTCCGATTCTTGCTTTGCCCAATTTTGACAAAACTTTTGAGGTTCATTGTGATGCAAGTGGTACCGGAATTGGCGGAGTTTTGATGCAAGAAAAACGAGCCATTGCTTATTTTAGTGAAAAACTCTCCGGTGCTCAACTTAATTATCCCATCTATGATAAGGAATTGTATGCTTTAGTGCGTGTGCTCCATGTTTGGGAACATTACCTTAGACCTCATGAGTTTGTCATCCATACCGATCATGAAACGCTTAAGTACCTCAAAGGTCAAACTAAATTGAACAAGCGTCATGCCAAATGGAGTGAATTCATTGAATCTTTTCCTTATGTGATCAAGTACATTAAGGGTAAAGAGAATGTAGTTGCCGACGCGCTTTCACGCATATGCATGCTTGTCACCCAACTTGAGTTGAATGTCATTGGTTTTGAGCATATAAAAGACTTGTATGAACATGACCCATCTTTTGCTTCTCCTTATGCTAAGTGTTTGACGCATACATCTTGGGAACAATATTACATCAAGGATGGCTATCTTATGAGAGCTAACAAACTTTGCATTCCCGAGTCTTCTCTTCGTTTACTCCTTTTGCAAGAGGCTCATGGAGGCGGACTCATGGGACACTTTGGACGCGACAAGACATTCGCCACGCTCTCCAACAACTACTTTTGGCCCAAGATGTTCCGTGACGTACAACGCTTCACCAACGATGCTATACATGTCGCAAAGCTAAGTCTAAAGCTCAATCTCATGGTCTTTACATGCCTCTTCCTATTCCATATCAACCATGGGAAGACATTAGCATGGATTTTGTACTTGGTTTGCCTAGGACTCAAAATGGCAAGGATTCCGTGTTTGTTGTTGTGGATAGATTTTCTAAGATGGCACATTTCATTCCTTGCAACAAGATAGACGATGCTTCACATGTTGCAAATCTCTTTTGTAGGGAAATTTTGCGACTCCATGGAGTACCAAAGACAATCGTCTCCGATCGTGACGCCAAGTTCTTGAGTTACTTTTGAAGACCCTATGCGCCAAGCTCGGAATCAAGCTATTGTTCTCCTCGGCATACCATCCTCAAACCGACGGCCAAACGGAGGTGACGAACCGCACACTATCCACTCTACTTCGTGTCTTGATCAAGAAGAACATCAAGGAGTGGGAAGCATGTCTACCCATCGCCGAAATACGCCTACAATCGTGCTAGACATTCAACTACCGGCAAGTCCCCCTTCGAGGTCGTCTACGGTTTCAACCCGTTGTCCCCATTGGACATTCTACCACTCCCTCTCCAAGAGCGCACCAACATGGATGCAAGTGAACGAGCAAGCTACATCAAGAAGATGCACGAAGATACAAGGCACACAATTGAGCGCCAAGTACAACGCCAAGCAAACAAGCTCAACGCCAACAAGCAACCCATCGTCTTCAACATTGGCGATCAAGTGTGGCTACACCTTCGCAAGGACCGCTTCCCCAAAGAACGCAAGTCCAAACTTCTCCCTCGAGCCGATGGCCCTTTCAAAGTACTCGCACGCTACAACGACAACGCTTACAAAATCGACATACCTCGCGACAAGTACAACGTGAGCGACATCTTCAACGTCAAGGACCTTGCACCTGTCCATGGAGATGAAGTTTTGATCCGAGGTCGGATCTCTCCCAAGGGGAGATGATGCGGAGCAGCCCTCACTCATCCCCACGGACGTGCCTACATCTCCCTCAACACCACCGGGACCCATGACAAGAGCCCGAGCTAAGGCTATTGAAGATAAGGTGAACTCGCTCCTCTCCGAACTTCTTATTTCTACCCATGAGACATGGCTACTACCTCATTCAGAAACTCTATGTGTAATCAGGTACATGGAGGCGAACCAAGGATCTACTACTTGCAAGAGCCAAGACGGCGAGAACCCCAAGTATGTCGAAGAGGAAGAAAGGATGCAGCTGAAGCTTCAGACACGGACGTCCGAATTCTTCCGGACGTCCGACGATTCCCAGACACGGACGTCAGCGACGCCCGGACGTCCGAACTTCGTCACCCGAATCAAACCTATGGACGACCGAAGCTGACCGGACGTCCGGACGACCATCACCTGAGCCGAAACTACGGACGACCGACAGCCTCCGGACGTCCGGGCCCTCCTGAAGCCCCGGACGACCGGCCCGCTACGGACGACCGACACACCTCTGGCGAGAAAAGAATAGACGGACGTCTCAACAGCCCCGACGACCGGACCTCCCGAGCCTCCTGACGTCCGACGCTGATGGGGATGAAGCCCATGTACCCTTCGCTTTTGACTTCCATTTGCACTAAGACTATAAATAGGACCCTTCCATCTCCTAGTTAGGGCTAGCTTTGGATTTGCTCATATTTCGTTGTGAGAGCCTTTGCTCATCCACTTGGCTACTTCTCCTTGAGATCAGGGACCTCTCTGGAGAAGATCCCCAAGCGGATTCAAGACCCCCTTCTAGGGTGGACCCCTCAAGACCTCCTCTCGGAGAAGATCGGCTACCCTTGTATCCTTACCTTTGTTGTCCTTGAATCTTGTGCCACTCTATGTATTCAATAATCTAGCACTTGTGTGATTGGTTTCTTGTCGGTTGAGTGATTCTCTCGCGTTCTCCCCGTGTTTTCCCTCGTGTTCTTCCGCTCGTTCTTCGTGTTCCCCGTAGGGATTCTCTCCAAACGTGAAAGATCGTCAACATAGGGTTCTGCCCTATATCAAAGAGTGATGTAGGGCGGAACACTACATGGATGATCTTTCACGTTGGAGCGGATCCTACGGTGAATCACGAAGAATACGCGAAAGAACACGAGGAAATCACAGGGAGGAACGAGGGAAAACACTCAACCAACAAGGAATCGGTCACACAAGTGCTAGATCAAAGAACACAAAGAGATACACGAGATCCAAGGTCAACAAAGGTAAGGATACACGAGTAGCCGTTCTTCTCCGAGAGGAGGTCTTGATGGGGTCCACCCTAGAAGGGGGTCTTGAATCCGCTTGGGGGATCTTCTCCGAAGAGGTCCTGAGCTCCGAGGAGAAGTAACCAAGTGGATGAGCAAGGCTCTGACACAAACATGAGCTAAACCTAAGCTACCATAGCTAGGAGGAGGAGGGGTTCTATTTATAGTCTTAGTGAAAAAGGGGGCGAAGTGAAAGGGTACATGGGCTTCGGCCCGAAACTGTGCGCAGACAGGTACCGAACGTCCGCTGGGGACCGGTCGTCCGGTGGCTCAGGAGGGACCGGACGTCCGGTGTCGTCGGACGTCCGCTGGATCAGTTCGGTGAAGGAGGCGCCGGACGTTCGGTTTCTTCATACTTCCACTGATTTGGCTCGGGTCCATGTGCACGGGACGTCCGATGGTTTCCGGTCGTCCGGTCGCCGGTCGTCCGTTGCCACCGGTCTTCCGCAGATTCGGCTCGGGTCTTCAGGGGCCGGTCGTCCGCTGGGGGCCGGACGTCCGCTTCGCTGGAGAGATATGGCGGTCGTCCGTCCGGCCGGACGTCCGCTTCTTGGAGCTTTCAGCGCCGGACATCCGGTCCCTACCGGTCGTCCGGTGGCTGGAGTTTTCTCCGGTAGCTCTTCCTCTTCTCCTTTGCGGTTGGTAGCTTCGTCTCCTTGTCCAATGGATGTAGATGCACCATGGCTTTCCTCCAGTGTACCTGATCACACACAAAGTGTCCATATGAGGAAGTAGGCAAGTCTCGTGAGTAGAGAGAGGAAGTTCGGAAGGAGCGAGTTCACCTTATCTTCGATAGCCTTGGCTCTAGCTCTTGTCATGGGCCCAAATGGTGTTGAGGAAGATGTAGACACGCCCATGGGGATGAGCGAGGATGCTCGCATCAACTCCCCGCCCCTTGGGAAGGATCCGACCTCGGATCAAGATCTTCATCTCCATGGTATGGCGCAAGGTCCTTGACGTTGAAGATGTCGCTCACATTGTACTTGTCTCGTGGTATGTCGATCTTGTAGGCGTTGTCGTTTAAGCGTGCTATCACCTTGAAAGGTCCATCGGCTCGAGGGAGAAGCTTGGACTTGCGTTCTTTGGGGAAGTGGTCCTTGCGAAGGTGCAGCCATACTAGATCACCAATGTTGAAGACCATGGTTTGCTTGTTGACGTTGAGCTTGGTCGTTAGTCGTTGAACTTGTCGCTCGATGGCATGTCTTGTATCCTCATGCATCTTCTTGATGTAGCTTGCCCGTGCACTCGCATCCATGTTGGTGCGCTCTTGTAGAGGAAGAGGTAGAATGTCCAATGGTGACAACGGGTTGAAGTCATAGACGACCTCGAAGGGGGACTTGCCTGTAGTCGAATGTCTTGCACGGTTGTAGGCATACTCGGCGATGGGTAGACATGCTTCCCACTCCTTGATGTTCTTCTTGATCAAGACACGAAGTAGAGTGGATAGTGTGCGGTTCGTCACCTCCGTTTGGCCGTCGGTTTGAGGGTGGTATGCGGATGAGAACAATAGCTTGATTCCGAGCTTGGCGCATAGGGTCTTCCAAAAGTAACTCAAGAACTTGATGTCACGATCGGAGACGATTGTCTTTGGTACTCCATGGAGTCGCAAGATTTCCCTACGAAAGAGATTTGCAACATGTGAAGCATCGTCTATCTTGTTGCAAGGAATGAAATGTGCCATCTTAGAAAATCTATCCACAGCAACAAACACGGAATCCTTTCCATTTTGAGTTCTAGGCAAACCAAGTACAAAATCCATGCTAATGTCTTCCCAAGGTTGATAGGGAATAGGAAGAGGCATGTAAAGACCATGAGATTGAGCTTTAGACTTAGCTTTGCGACATGTAGAACAATGGTTGGTGAAGCGTGAGACATCACGAAACATCTTGGGCCAAAAGTAGTTCTTGGAGAGCGTGGCGAATGTCTTGTCGCGTGCAAAGTGTCCCATGAGTCCGCCTCCATGAGCCTCTTGCAAAAGGAGCAAACGAAGAGAAGACTCGGGAATGCATAGTTTGTTAGCTCTCATATGATAACCATCCTTGATGAAATATTTTTCCCAAGAAGTATGTGTCAAACACTTGGCATAAGGAGAAGCAAAAGATGGATCATGCTCATACAAGTCTTTTATATGCTCAAAACCAATAACATTCAACTCAAGTTTAGTGACAAGCATGCATATGTGTGAAAGCGCGTCGGCAACTACATTTTCTTTACCCTTAATGTACTTGATCACATAAGGAAAAGATTCAATAAATTCACTCCATTTGGCATGACGCTTGTTCAACTTAGTTTGACCTTTTAAGTACTTAAGCGTTTCATGATCGGTATGGATGACAAACTCAAGAGGTCTAAGATAATGTTCCCAAACATGTAGCACACGCACTAAAGCATACAATTCTTTGTCATAGATGGGATAATTAAGTTGAGCACCGGATAGTTTTTCACTAAAATAAGCAATGGCTCGTTTTTCTTGCATCAAAACTCCGCCAATTCCGGTACCACTTGCATCACAATGAACCTCAAAAGTTTTGTCAAAATTGGGCAAAGCAAGAATCGGAGCATGAGTAAGCAAAGACTTGAGCTCATCAAAAGCGGTTGATTGCAAAGTTCCCCAAACAAAGGGAGTATTCTTCTTACTCAAGGCATGCAAAGGAGCGGAAATTGTGCTAAAATCTTTCACAAAGCGACGATAGAAACCCGCAAGACCAAGAAAACTTCGCACTTGTTGCAAATTGGTGGGTTGGGGCCATGTTTTAATTGCTTCAATTTTAGATTCATCAACATGGACACCCTTTGAGGATACTACAAAACCCAAGAAAACCACTTTGTCAACTCCAAAAGTGCATTTTTTCAAGTTTGCATAAAGTGATAGGGGCAAAGGTGTCCCGTCTTTCGATGAGATGTTGGTTTTCGCTTTGGAGGAAGTTGACTTTGACGATCCGACTACGAACGTGCGAGGACGTCGCGCCTTAGCAATCGCTAAACCAACTCCGAGAGGTTATTGACCACGCCGGAGCACGATCAACCTGACCACGAGGGTCTGTTTCCTGCGAGCAAACGAAGAACAAGCAAGAAACTGAGATTGCAATCTGGATATTGCGAATATAAGATGAAAGCTTTATTGATCAAGGTGGGGTTCTGAGACGCCTTGGTCTGGTCGTTGAACACAAACGAAGTACGCGAAGTTGCTGCTATGGCGAACTTTTGATCTAAACAAAACCCAAGGTCTAAACAGTGCCCTAAGGGCTGTATATATGGAGGAAGAGGGGGGGAATTTCGTGGCCCTTGGTGGAGGGTCCAAATCAACCCTAACTCTTGTTTCCCCACACATACGGACTCTAAAACAACCTATACTTAAGTATTTCGAAATTACATGGGCCTGGCCCAATAATAAGGTGACGAGCACCTAGAATAGCCTATGGACGAATATTATGAAGTGGCATCTTGTATATTTCGTCCAAGGCCTCATGCACTCATTAGGGTGGCTTCAAAGTCCTGAATCATCACTTGTAACTCCGTTCTTGTTCCCCTTGCGTATGCCAACATCTCCATGCTTGAACTTGCTCCAAGGTTCATCTTTCTTGTCCATGGTAGGCCCTTCATTTGTAAGCAAAACAAATGTATCCAATTTAGGCAGCATCATATTCTTATGAACATTGGAATCATTACCAAGAAACGAAAGTACCGATAATTCAATTGGCGCATGCGAGCTCTAGTAATTGGTCCAAGATGTATAGCAGCAGGGGCTGTGGGTGTAACAATGGTATTGATGTCCTCATCATCCTCCCCTTCTTGAAATGAAGTCGTCCTCGACGGAAGCTCATCTTCCTCACCCAAATAAGGCTTCAAATCTGCAATGTTAAAAGTGGGACTAACCCCAAAATCTGCAGGCAGCTCAAGTTTATATGCATTATCATTTATTTTCTCTAACACCTTAAATGGACCATCAGCACGTGGCATTAGCTTTGATTTGCGCAAATTAGGAAACCTATCCTTACGCAAATGTAACCAAACAAGATCTCCAAGTGCAAAGACAACATGTTTTCTACCCTTATCTCCAACAAGTTTATATTTAGCATTCATACGCTCAATGTTTTCCTTAGTTAACTCATGCATTTTTAAAATCAATTCAGCACGTTCTTTAGCATCAAAATTAACCTTCTCCGAAGATGGAAGAGGCAACAAATCAATAGGTGCACGAGGTAGGAAGCCATACACAATTTCAAAAGGGCACATCTTAGTAGTAGAATGCAATGAACGATTATAAGCAAATTCAATATGAGGCAAGCATTCTTCCCACATTTTCTTATTTTTCTTCAAAACAGCCCTAAGCATAGTAGACAATGTTCTATTGACTACTTCAGTTTGTCCATCAGTTTGGGGGTGACAAGTAGTACTAAAAAGCAGTTTAGCCCCAACTTAGCCCATAAACATCTCCAAAAGTGGCTAAGAAATTTAGTATCACGATCTGAAACAATAGTATTTGGCACACCATGCAAGCGAATAATTTCACGAAAGAACAAATCAGCAACATTAACAAAGATCATCGCTTTTGACATGGTATAAAGTGTGCCATTTTCGAGAATCTATCCACGACAACAAATATGCTATCCCTCCCCTTCTTTGTTCGAGGTAAACCTAAAACAAAGTCCATAGATATATCCTCCCAAGGAACACTAGGCACAGGCAAAGGCATATATAAACCATGAGGATTGAGTCGTGACTTAGCTTTTTGACATGTAGTGCAGCGAGCAACAAAACGCTCAACATCCCGTCTCATCTTTGGCCAAAAGAAATGTGTAGCAAGTATATCCTCCGTCTTCTTGGCGCCAAAGTGTCCCATTAATCCTCCTCCATGCGCCTCCTGCAACAACAAAAGACGAACAGAGCTAGCAGGAATGCATAGCTTGTTAGCACGAACACAAAACCATCATTAATAACAAACTTGTTCCATGTTCTTCCTTCTTTACAATTCTGCATTACATCTTTAAAATCAGCATCATGCACATATTGATCTTTGATGGTCTCCAAACCAAATATTTTGAAGTCAAGTTGTGAAAGCATAGTATAGCGACGAGACAAAGCATCAAGAATAACATTTTCTTTACCCTTCTTGTGTTTAATGACATAAGGAAAGTCTCAATGAATTCAACCCATTTAGCATGTCTACGATTCAGTTTAGCTTGACTTTTAATATGTTTCAAAGATTCATGATCAGAATGTATAACAAATTCTTTGGGCCATAAATAATGTTGCCATGTCTCTAAAGTCCTAACAAGAGCATATAATTCTTTGTCATAAGTAGAATAGTTCAGACTAGGCCCACTCAATTTTTCAGAAAAGTATGCAACAAGTTTGCTATCTTGTAATAACACACCTCCTAATCCAATTCCACTAGCATCACATTCAAGCTCAAAAGTCTTATTAAAGTCAGGAAGTTGGAGTAAAGGAACATGTGTCAACTTATCTTTCAATACCGTGAAGGCTTCTTCCTGTGCGGTACCCCAAACAAAAGGCACATCCTTCTTTGTAAGCTCATTGAGAGGTGCAACAATGGTGCTAAAGTCTCTCACAAAACGCCTATAGAAACCAGCGAGTCCAAGAAAACTCCTCACTTGTGTGACCGTTTTGGGTTGCGGCCAACTCTCAATAGCTTCAATCTTGGTTTTATCAACTTCAATTCCCTGTGGAGTAACAACATAGCCAAGAAAAGATACTCGGTCAGTGCAAAAGGTGCACTTCCCAAGGTTACCAAACAAACATGCATCACGTAGAGCATTAAAAACAGCACGTAAATGTTCCAAATGTTCTTCCAAAGATTTGCTATAAATCAGTATATCATCAAAGTAAACTACCCCAAATCGTCCAATGAAAGCACGTAAAACTTCGTTCATTAATCTCATGAAAGTACTAGGTGCATTAGTTAACCCAAAAGGCATGACTAACCACTCATATAATCCAAACTTAGTTTTAAATGTTGTTTTCCATTCATCTCCCAATTTCATACGAATTTGATGGTATCCACTCATAAATCAACTTTGGAGAATATTGTAGAGCCACTCAATTCATCAAGCATATCATCTAGCCTAGGAATAGGATGGCGATAACGAATAGTAATATTATTAATGCCTCTACAATCAACACACATACGACGTACCATCCTTTTTGGCACTAGTATAATAGGAACAGCACAAGGACTAAGAGATTCAGCGTATATAACCTTTGTCGAGCAGCTCCGTGCTTGACGCATAATCTCCTTCGCCTCCTCTGGATTGGTGCGGTATGGTGCACGGTTGGGTAGCGATGCACCGGAATTAAGTCAATTTGATGCTCAATCCCTCGAATAGGTGGTAATCCGGTGGCACGTCTTGTGGGAAGGCGTCAGTGAACTCTGCAAAATGTTAGTGACAGCGGGGGCAAAGAGGAAGGCACGTCCTCGAATGAAAATAATGCCTCTTTGCACAAAAAGCATAGCAAACAGATTTGCTAGAATCTAGCTCATCAATATCAGATTTGGTGGCAAATAAACATGCACTTTTCAGTTTAATTTCAGAAGCAACATTAGATGGTTTATTATTAGGCTTCATTTGTTGCTCAAATTCTTTTGCCACAATCTGATTTTCACTCTTATTTTCTCCTGTTTTGCTTTATTAGCTCTATTAATATCATCTTTCAAAATGGAATCAGAGTCATAGGAAGCAAAGTAATATTTTTATCCTTGTGAACAAGAGTATACTGATTGTTTCTACCATGGTGTACAGAATTTTTATCAAATTGCCATGGTCTACCAAGTAATAAGGAACATGCTTGCATAGGTACCACATCACAATCAACATAATCAGCATATGTAGAGATACTAAAATACACACGAACAGATGTGTTACCTTAACCTTGCCGCTGTTGTTGAACCATTGGATGTAGTAAGGATGTGGATGTGGTCTTGTGGTGAGAGAAAGCTTCTCCACCATATCCATGCTAGCCAAGTTGTTGCAGCTCCCTCCATCTATGATGGCCTTGAATAGAACGTTCCTTCACAACTCCTTTGTATGGAACAAGTTATGCCTCTGATTTTGCTCAGCTTGTGTAACCTGCACACTCAAAACACGTTGAGCAACTAAACATTCATACTGTCAAGATCTTCACAGCCATGTATTGAGTCTCATGATCGAATCATCTCCACCGTGTTCTTCATGTGTAATAAGAGCCAAAGTCTCTTCATCATAGTCACTAGCGGACTCATACCCACCATCCTCGTGAGCAATCATCACACGCTGAGATTGGCATTCTCTCATAAAATGTCCTCTTCCCTTACAACGACAACAAGTGCCCTGCTGACGCCATGGAAGAAGAAGAGCTCTGTAGGCCCAGCAGTGTACTCTTGGCGAGATAGTGGTGGTTGTGCTGCTTTCTTGTATCACGGTTGGAGGTGGCAGCCGACGGAGGTGCCGTGTAGTAGAACGTGTGGAAGTAGATGATGCACGTGGTGTCCATGATGAAGGTCGACCTGCAGAAAAGTTAGTCCGCCAAGGCACGTCGATCCTGCACTTCACGTTCAGCTTTACAAGCAAGATGGAATAATCGAGTGATATTATTATAATCCTTGTAGTCTAGAATGGTCTGAATCTCTATTTAATCCACCCAGAAAACGTGCAAGCATAGCTTCATTCTCCTCAACAATACCACATCTAATCAAGCCAGTTTGTAATTCCTGATAATATTCTTCTACGAATTTTTTCCTTGTCTTAAGCGCTGCAATTTTTGAAGTAATTCACGTTGATAATATGGTGGAACCCAACGAGATGCGATAGCAGTTTTCAAAGCAGCCCAAGTAGCTGGAGCAGGATATAATCTACAATGTTCGCACCACCAAACACATGCAAAGCTAGTGAAAGCACAAAGCAATGCAGGAACACGTCTCTCCTCAGGATATTGTAAACATGTAAATCGTTGTTCAGTTTCTAACTCCCAAGTAAGATATATATCAGGAACATATCTACCCTCAAATGGTGGAATATTCAATTTCAGTTTAGGGAGATGGTCATGATCTCGTACCTGAAGGGGAGCCCGAACATTGCCATTATTTGCATGTGGACGACCTGGTGGTTGTGGTGCTGGTGGTTGCACGTAGTTCTGATGTTGATCAACCTCATCCTCGTAATCTCTCACATAATCATCCTCCCCCACATCAGCAGCAGGAGCCACAGAAGTATCAACAGCAGCACCAGCAGCTTGACCAGGCTGAAGAGGGACACGGGAAGCTCGGCGGAGGGCTGTTTCGCGATGTGGAGGTAGTCCTTGTTGTTGTATTAGAGGTGCGTTAGGTGCCGCCGGTGGTGGTGGTGGTAGACGCGCGAGCAATTCATTAAACTTGTTATCGAGCTTTGTTTCGAACGCCTTCTCAATGCCATCTATCTTCTCCATGGCCTCTTCAAATCTATTTAGCACATCTTCCACCTGCCCACTCATCATTTGTTGAAACTTATCATGTAGCGCTTTGTTTGTCATGTTCTCCTAGTCGATCCACGTCGGCTTGTGATCCTGCCATGGTTAGCAGCAATAGAAACACACAAGAATATGATTGACAGACTACTAGGAAGTGGTGGTGGTGGTGTGGTGGACGATCACAAATCCGTCAAGCAAATCTCAAATTCTTACCAGTTCTTACCCAGCGAAGCGGTGATCGGCAACCGATGTAGTCAAAACTCTCAAAGCTTGGATAGAGCGATTACCAGGGAGAGTCAAACGCACGATGTAGATGTATGTGGAGCTGGGAAGGCTTATAATATGGTAGCAAAAAGGGTCAGCAATAATCAATTCAGAGATGCAAAGTTGAATAAACGCTCAACGACGGTACTGTGCTGGTCCTAGGCTAGACCGTGCTAGAGACGCGAGCCTAGAACACTAACAAATCACGGCGCTGCACGTAAACAAGGGAAAAGCACACTCTGGATTTTTTTTTTTGCTCTTTTTTTTTGCGCTGCTTTTTTTTTGCTGCTTTTTTTTTTCGAAAAAATCACTATAATGGCGAGTGTCTCAAAACTCTTCCGAGGTCAAACCGACAGGATGGGCACGAAATTTTTTGACCAAAATTTTTTTTCGATGCCGGACCCAAAACTGAAACAGGTCAAAAAACTTTCTATAACGGCGACTGTCTCAATACGCTTAGAAACACTTAAAAATAGGATAGCCAGAAAATTTTTTGACAAGTGCGTTTTCGGAAAATTTTGGGCCTAAACGGAGGGTGGTTTCCAGACTGGTGGTGGTATATGGTGGTGGTATATGGCAGCGGTGGTGGTAGCGGTGGTAGTATATGGATATGGATCGGTGGTGATATACGGACACGGATTGGTGGTGGTATATGGATACGGATTCGGAGCGGTGATGGTAGGTGGCAGGGGCGATGATGATGGTGCGGTGGCGGCGTGACAACTTATGACCAGAACTCGAAACTCTAAAAGACTAGACGCTAAGACCAGAACTAGACACGACGATGCAACCGCAAATTCAACAAAGCAAAACCCTAAAAAGATTATGCAAAGGCTCAGATTGGTTCGGATATGATGAACTAACCTAATTTTTTGTGTGGATTTTTCGTGGACTATAGGTATGAAGAACAGACTCGATCTAAACTACGAAAACTGTAAAATCTCACCGAGCAACCTGAAAATCTGATACCACTTGATAGAGGCAAAGGTGTCCGCCTTTCGATGAGATGTTGGTTTTCGCTTTGGAGGAAGTTGACTTTGACGATCCGACTCTGAACGTCGCGAGGCGTCGCGCCTTAGCAATCGCTAAACCAACTCCGAGAGGTTATTGACCACGCCGAGCACGATCAACTTGACCACGAGGGTCTGCTTCCTGCGAGCAAGCGAAGAACAAGCAAGAAACTGAGATTGCAATCTGGATATTGCGAATATAAGATGAAAGCTTTATTGATCAAGGTGGGGTTACGAGACGCCTTTGGTCTGGTCGTTGAACACAAACGGCATGCAGCGAGTTGCTGCTATGGCGAACTTTTAATCTAAACAAAACCCAAGGTCTAAACGGTGCCCTAAGGGCTGTATATATGGAGGAAGAGGGGGGAATTTCGTGGCCCTTGGTGGAGGGTCCAAATCAACCCTAACTCTTGTTTCCCCACACATACGGACTCTAAAAACAGCCTATACTTAAGTATTTCGAAATTACATGGGCCTGGCCCAATAATAAGGTGACACAGCACCTAGAATAGCCTATGGACGAATATTATGAAGTGGCATCTTGTATATTTCGTCCAAGGCCTCATGCATTCATTAGGGTGGCTTCAAAGTCCTGAATCATCACTTGTAACTCCGTTCTTGTTCCCCTATGTATGCCAACATCTCCATGCTTGAACTTGCTCCAAGGTTCATCTTTCTTGTCCATGGTAGGCCCTTCATTTGTAAGCAAAACAAATGTATCCAATTTAGGCAGCATCATATTCTTATGAACATTGGAATCGTTACCAAGAAACGAAAGTACCTGATAATTCAATTGGCGTGCGCGAGCTCTAGTAATTGGTCCAGTATGTATAGCAGCAGGGGCTGTGGGTGTAACAATGGTATTGATGTCCTCATCATAAAGGCTTTCCTTGCGAAGAGTTTGCAACACAGATTTTACATGATTGATGTGTTCTTTCATTGTTTTGCTAAACACAAGAATATCATCAAAGTAAACCACAACAAAGACTCCAATATAAGGACGAAGCACATGATGCATAAGACGTACAAAAGTACCGGCAGCTTCCGATAGACCCATAGGCATCACTAACCACTCATATAAACCAAATTTGGTTTTGAAAGCAGTTTTCCATTCATCACCCTCTTGTATGCGGATTTGATAATAACCACTTTTAAGATCAATTGTTGAGAAAAAGTTGGCTCCACTAAGTTCATCAAGCATGTCATGTAAGCGAGGAATGGGATGCCTATATCGAACGCTAATAGCATTCATAGGTCTATAATCGGAACACAAGCGGAAACTTCCGTCGGGCTTAGGTACAAGTATAACGGGAACGACACAAGGGCTTAAGCTTTCACGTACATGACCGTTGTCGATTAGTTGTTGTACTTGCCGTTGAATCTCATTGGTTTCTTCGGGATTGACTCGGTATGGATCTTTGTTTGGTAGAGGCGCTCCGGGGATGAGGTCGATTCGATGCTCAATGCCTCGAAGAGGAGGTAGACCCGGAGGTAGCTCATCGGGGAAAACATCTTGAAATTCCTGCAAAAGAGATTGAAACACCAAAGGTAGCTCGTGAATGGTGTTAGTTTTTGGTTCTCCATCCTTGCACACAAGGACAAAGTGCATCACACTCGATGGGTTCACACACTTCTCTCATCTCACTTTTGGTGGCAAATAGGATGAGGTTTTTCTCTAGGCTAAGAGGCGCAAGTTTGGCTTGTGGCTCTCACTCACTTTTGGTTGGATCACTTTCTCGCTCTTGTCTCTATGATTGGTGGCTTGTTTGTCGGCTATCACTTGACTAGGAGACATAGGTCGTAGCACATATTATTTCCCTTTCATCTTGAAGCTATAGTGATTGGTACGCCCATTGTGTATGACACCACGGTCGAATTGCCATGGTCGACCAAGAAGTAGGTGACAAACGGTCATTGGGACCACATCACACTCCAAAGTGTCTTCGTATGCACCAATTTGGAAAGAGACTAGGACCGTATGCTCAACTCGTATAGTGCCGGAGTCACTTAGCCATTGAACCTTGTAGGGATGCAGGTGCTTCCTCTTTACCAATTGGAGCTTGGAGCATAGTTCTTCACTTGCCAAGTTGTGGCAACTACATCCATCGATGATGACCTTGATGGACCGTCCATTGATGCCGGCTTTTGTGTGGAAGATGTGGCATCGTTGGTCTTCTTCTTGTTGATGTTGAAGAGTCAAGACCTTGGAGACAACGAGAGCGGGGCTCGAATCCTCGTCACAAAAGACTTGATCATCTTCATCTTCGTTCACTCGCCGGTGCATGGCCACTTGCTCAAGAGCTTCCATCTCCTCTTCACTCATGGAGTCATATGTGCCATCGTCGTTGAGGATCATGATGCGCTTGTTGGTGCATTCAGTATGACTTGTGGCCTCGGCCGCCATAAAGTGAAACACTTGAAGGAGCTTGTCTTGATGGTCTCATCGGTCGGAGTAGAGGATGAAGCACGCGGCTTGAGGTTGCTTGTAGTAGGAGGAGGACGACTTGAACTTGTCGAAGTCTTCTTGTAACTTGACTTGTCGTCGTTTCTTGAAGAAAGCTTGGTTGATGTAGATGTTGGAGGAGTCGTTGAAGCTTGGTTGTTGGAGAAGCCGTAGGTCTTGGATGAGTACTTGGCGTACTTGATGTCATCTTGCACTTGGCGTTCCGCCTTTGTAGCTTGATGCACGAGCTCAATGAGGGTTGAGTATGGTTGGAAGTCGGCGATTGATGAGGACATCAATACCATTGTTACACCCACAGCCCCTACTGCTACATATACTGGACCAATTACTAGAGCTCGCGCACGCCAATTAAATTATCAGGTACTTTCGTTTCTTGGTAATGATTCTAATGTTCATGAGAATATGATGCTGCCTAAATTGGATACATTTGTTTTGCTTACAAATGAAGGCCCTAGCTTGGAGAAGGATGGACATTGGAGCAAGAACAAGCATGGAGATAATGCCATGCGCAAGGAGAACAAGAACGGTGGCTTTGGTGACGATGAGGACATGTCGCCGCCTTGCTCGATGAAGAGGGTTGGTAGAAGAACTTGGCCTATCCATCATTCCAAACAAGATGTGAGTGGTAGAACGAAAAGAACTTATACCAATGTACCTTTGACCGATGTTGAAAATGAATCAAGTTCACTCAAATGCGGACAATGAAATAGCACTCTTGGTACCGATTCTTGTCGGTTCTCACACCTACACAAATAAAAGCTTATGGTGGAGCTCGGTTAGGATGGTGGCACAAAATTTGATGCAATTGTAAGAGACTCAATAAAGTTGAAAAGATTCGAAATTCGCAAATGTAACAAGTAGACCAAGCAAGTAGTGGTACACGGAAACACACACGCAAATAGATAAGTGGATTGTAAACCAAAAGTGAGCCAAAATGTGGAAACCACGAGAATGCTCTTGTTGCACAATACTAGAGAGACGCTAGCACGATTGCATAAAAGGCGGATACGTAACTTGTGCACAACCTATTAGGCAAAATGCAACGATCTCTATCCCAAGTATGCTATATGTATGATATTTCGTGCAATGATCCAAGATGATCGGATATGACAATCTTAATGTTGTATGATGCTATGGTTCTGCTTATAAGCTCTTTGCTTATCTTTCCTCTTTGCTTAAAAGCTTGGGTGGCTCTTTCACTTTTGAGCTCTTTTTTATGCAAACTTCACGAACCAAGATAGCAATTGTGTATGCGATGACAACATTGTGACACACAAGTTGATCTCAAGATATGCACCACTATGGTATGCTATGTATGCTATGGAGTATGATCACTAAGGTGCACAAGTCACGCTGCCGCAATACTCAAAGGCTAGTCTCGATGGGTAAGCAACGCAAAAGTAAGGCTATGTGGTTATCAATGCAATTGCGTAGAGATGATGTCGCCGAGGTTACCGCCCTGACGAAGATGAGTCCTTGCGAAGATGAGTGGTGGTGATGTTGACGCCGAACCGCACTCATATAGCCAAACACAATAGGACACGAACCACAACTCAAATTCTCAAGACCAAAAGCAAAATGTGGTAGCGGAAAGTGGAGGTGGTATAGGATGATGTGGTTTAAGCCCTAGGCAAAGATGTCGATGTTT
This sequence comes from Aegilops longissima, assembly GCA_021605205.1. Taxonomy (NCBI): domain Eukaryota; kingdom Viridiplantae; phylum Streptophyta; class Magnoliopsida; order Poales; family Poaceae; genus Aegilops; species Aegilops longissima. Next base: position 30,429 of record JAHIAM010002209.1, on the reverse strand, counting down.
GGAAAATTTGATGGTGTCAAAGGTGGTGAAACCAAGGTGAGGACCTCGGCACGCCGATAGCTTCAAACGAGCCAAAGAACACTCAAATCGGAGTTCGGAGTGAAAAGTTACGATGAAAATGGTGAAAGTCGAAGGCTGAATTGGCTGTGGCGGTAGTATCATTGAGAGGGCGGTAGTATCGCCAGAAGGTAGTACCGCTTGAACGGCGGTAGTACCGCTGTGTCGCGATTTTTCGATTTTTAGGCTGAACGGGCTGGCGAAGTGCTGCGGTCAGGGTAGTACCGCGAGGCGGTAGTATCAACACAGCAGTACCGTCAAGGGCGGTAGTACCGGCCGATTTTCTCGCTTGCTCAAACCGTGGCGCGATTTACAAGGAAATGGGCGATTTCGGTCAAAATTGATGGATTTTGTGGATGGAAAGAGGTGAAACTGGGGAGATGCTAGATCGACTCAAACAAAGCAAATCCACGGATCAAAATCAACAAAATTTCATCACACTAACAAATCACAAAAAAATTGGGGCTATTTTGTGGGGAATTTTCGAATTAGGACAAAACAACAAAATCAAGCTAGAAAGAGGGGTAGGGCTCCAATAACGTGATCAACGGGGCTCATGATACCATGATGATGTAGGGCGAACCCTATGTGGACGATCTTTCACGCTGGAGAGAACTCACGAGGAACACGAAGAACGAGCGGAAGAACACGAGGGAAAACACGAGGAGAACGAGAGAGAGATCACTCAACCGACAAGAAAACGATCACACAAGTGCTAGATTATCAAACACATAGAGGGCACAAGATTCAAGGACAACAAAGGGTAGGATACGTAGCCGTTTTCTCCATGAGGAGGTCTTGTTGGGGTCCACCCTAGGAGGGGGTCTTGAATCCGCTTGGGGATCTTTCTCCAGAGGTCCTGATCTCAAGGAGAAGTATAAGTGGATGAGCAAAGGCTCTCACACCAAATATGAGCAAATCCAAAGCTAACCCTAGAAAGGATGAGGGAAGGTCTATTTATAGTCTAGGACCTCCAAGGTAAGTTAGCGAACGAGTACACGGCCTCTACCACACGCAGACACAAAGGTAGGCGGTAGTACTGTTGTTCATGGCGGTAGTATTGCCGTAGTAACTGGTGGGCGGTAGTAGCTTTCAGCCAGTAGTACCGCTATCTTGAGCGTAGTACCTCCCGACGCTGCTCGATTCTCGGAGGTGTCGGTTTTATGGAAGTAGGTCGAAGGAGAGCTGGTACCGCTTGGTTCGCTCAGCGGTAGTATCGCTGGCTTGAGCGGTAGTACCGCTTCCTCTGGACTCCAGCTCCTTTCTTGCTCTTGGTGTCCATCTTGGCTGCAGCTCCTAGGTTGGTTCTTGGTACCTAAGCATGCACAACATTCCAGATTGAGGTAGTAGCCATGTCTCGAGAGGGTCATATGATATTTCGCTAAGGAGAGAAGTCACCGGTCTCGAGAGCTCGAGCTGCGTTTCAGTCATGGGTCCTCTGGCGCTTGATGAGACGGTTGTGGATGCATGGGGATCGATGTTCGTGACGGGTAGTACCGCTTGGCCCGGGCGGTAGTACCGCTGTTCTGCTTCTTTCTTTCCTTCTCCTCTTCCATGCTTGGCCTTGGTCCTTGATCCTCCATGGTCGCCTCGGTTGTACCGAGTATGCAAGGTCCATGCATGAGGTAGTAGCCATGTCTCACATGTGGAAAGTGACGGTTCAAGAGGAGTGAGTTCACCTTGGGTCCATGGGCGATAGTCGAGGTCTCATCTTATGTATCCTTGGGGCTTGGAGAGTGGTTGAGTGTACATGGGATGAACGGTATGCTCCGTGATCATCTCTCCCTTGGAAAGATCCACTCGGATCGTGATCCTCATCACCATGGAAACGGTTGTCGAGACGACTTGTAGTTGACGGTTGAAGACATGGCAATCCAAGTAGTCCACGGGTCGCCGATGGTAGACATGCAAAGAGAGCAAACACAACGACACTCGGAAATACAATGGTTAGCGCACGCAGTGTCCATCATGTAAGAATGGGTCCGCGGCAAGATTGGTCGTGACAAAACGCATGAAGCTTATCAAGATGATCTAGAATGAGATGCAAAGTATCATGGGAACAAATGCAATCATTGTGCACTCAATTGTGTTATGAGTATGAGCAATGCAAACGGTGCAATATGATGTCATATGGGATGGTATCAAAAGCATGAACATAGCAATGGATGCTCAATATGAATCATCATGCAATTGATGGTAGGCAATGTGATCATTATGTAAATATGCCATCAAGAAAGATCACAACAAATTTGCTAAGGAAGTGAATAAGCTCAAATATCATGGATGACATGGGAATACAAGATGCAACAAGGCAATCATAATGTGTCAATGCATAGGTGCAAACTGTGGTGAGAATGATATATCCATCGAGCATGATGTATGAGCACAATCAACAAATATGGAGATGGTGGTGTACCAATGCTCGATGTCGTGGCATGAGGAATTCAAGGTGCATCCCATAAGTGCAGCGCCTCAATGAAGGTCCATGTAGCCAATCTCCAATGTCGCTCCTCCGCTCACACGAGATGTAGCATGTAGACAACAAGAAGGAAACAACATGAAAGAGTGACCCATCCAATATGATTGAGGATGGCTCAAAGGAAGGGGGTCACTTTTAGGAGGTTCTCAAGGATGATGGAGTTGCACATCTTGTATGCCTTCCCATAAGCAAGTTGTCTCGTGATGTTACCGCCTGTGAATTCTTCAAATGAAAGAACATGACAAACACTGAAAAACAAATGAGGTTATGGTGCAAACTTATCATTTGTGTGGTAAAATACCCAACAAGTGTTTCTCATCATTCTTATCATAAGAAAGGACACACCGCACCTCCATCGGCTGCCACCTCCAACCGTGATACAAGAAAGCAGGCACAACCACCACTATCTGCCAAGAGTACACCGCTGGGCCTACACAGAGCTCTTCTTCTTCCATGGCGTCAACAGGGCACACAAGTGATATTATTTGTCGTCGTTGTAAGGGAAGAGGACATTTTGCGAGAGAATGCACATCTCAGCGTGTGATGATTGCTACTGAGGATGGTGGGTATGAGTCTGCTAGTGACTATGATGAAGAGACTTTGGCTCTTATTACACATGAAGAACACGGTGGAGATGATTCTGATCCCGAGACGCAATACATGGCTGTCAAGATGCCGAGAGGTATGAATGTTTAGTTGCTCAACGTGTTTTGAGTGTGCAGGTTACACAAGCTGAGCAAAATCAGAGGCATAACTTGTTCCATACAAAGGAGTTGTGAAGGAACGTTCTATTCAAGGCCATCATAGATGGAGGGAGCTGCAACAACTTGGCTAGCATGGATATGGTGGAGAAGCTTTCTCTCACCACAAGACCACATCCACATCCTTACTACATCCAATGGTTCAACAACAGCGCAAGGTTAAGGTAACACGATCGTTCGTGTGTATTTTAGTATCTCTACATATGCTGATTATGTTGATTGTGATGTGGTACCTATGCAAGCATGTTCCTTATTACTTGGTAGACCATGGCAATTTGATAAAATTTCTGTACACCATGGTAGAAACAATCAGATACTCTTGTTCACAAGGATAAAAATATTACTTTGCTTCCTATGACTCCTGATTCCATTTTGAAAGATGATATTAATAGAGCTAATAAAGCAAAACAGAGAAAAATAAGAGTGAAAATCAGATTGTGGCAAAAGAATTTGAGCAACAAATGAAGCCTAATAATAAACCATCTAATGTTGCTTCTGAAATTAAACTGAAAAGTGCATGTTTATTTGCCACCAAATCTGATATTGATGAGCTAGATTCTAGCAAATCTGTTTGCTATGCTTTTGTGTGCAAAGAGGCATTATTTTCATTTGAGGACGTGCCTTCCTCTTTGCCCCCTGCTGTCACTAACATTTTGCAGAGTTCACCGACGCCTTCCCACAAGACGTGCCACCGGATTACCACCTATTCGAGGGATTGAGCATCAAATTGACTTAATTCCCGTGCATCGCTACCCAACCGCGCACCATACCGCACCAATCCAGAGGAGACGAAGGAGATTATGCGTCAAGTACAGAGCTGCTCGACAAAGGTTATATACGCCAATCTCTTAGTCCTTGTGCTGTTCCTATTATACTAGTGCCTAAAAAGGATGGTACGTCACAGTATGTGTGTTGATTGTAGAGGCATTAATAATATTACTATTCGTTATCGCCATCCTATTCCTAGGCTAGATGATATGCTTGATGAATTGAGTGGCTCTACAATATTCTCCAAAGTTGATTTGCGTAGTGGATACCATCAAATTCGTATGAAATTGGGAGATGAATGGAAAACAGCATTTAAAACTAAGTTTGGATTATATGAGTGGTTAGTCATGCCTTTTGGGTTAACTAATGCACCTAGTACTTTCATGAGATTAATGAACGAAGTTTTACGTGCTTTCATTGGACGATTTGTGGTAGTTTACTTTGATGATATACTGATTTATAGCAAATCTTTGGAAGAACATTTGGAACATTTACGTGTTGTTTTTAATGCTCTACGTGATGCACGCTTGTTTGGTAACCTTGGGAAGTGCACCTTTGCACCGACCGAGTATCTTTTCTTGGCTATGTTGTTACTCCACAGGAATTGAAGTTGATAAAGCCAAGATTGAAGCTATTGAGAGTTGGCCGCAGCCCAAAACGGTCACACAAGTGAGGAGTTTTCTTGGACTCGCTGGTTTCTATAGGCGCTTTGTGAGAGACTTTAGCACCATTGCTGCACCTCTCAATGAGCTTACAAAGAAGGATGTGCCTTTTGTTTGGGGTACCGCACAGAAGAAGCCTTCACGGTATTGAAAGATAAGTTGACACATGGTCCTTTACTCCAACTTCCCGACTTTAATAAGACTTTTGAGCTTGAATGTGATGCTAGTGGAATTGGATTAGAGGTGTGTTATTACAAGATGGCAAACCTGTTGCATACTTTTCTGAAAAATTGAGTGGGCCTAGTCTGAACTATTCTACTTATGACAAAGAATTATATGCTCTTGTTCGGACTTTAGAGACATGGCAACATTATTTATGGCCCAAAGAATTTGTTATACATTCGATCATGAATCTTTGAAACATATTAAAAGTCAAGCTAAACTGAATCGTAGACATGCTAAATGGGTTGAATTCATTGAGACTTTCCTTATGTCATTAAACACAAGAAGGGTAAAGAAAATGTTATTGCCGATGCTTTGTCTCGTCGATATACTATGCTTTCACAACTTGACTTCAAAATATTTGGTTTGGAGACCATCAAAGATCAATATGTGCATGATGCTGATTTTAAAGATGTAATGCAGAATTGTAAAGAGGGAAGAACATGGAACAAGTTCGTTATTAATGATGGTTTTGTGTTCCGTGCTAACAAGCTATGCATTCCTGCTAGCTCTGTTCGCCTTTTGTTGTTGCAGGAGGCGATGGAGGAGGATTAATGGGACACTTTGGCGTGAAGAAGACGGAGGATATACTTGCTACACATTTCTTTTGGCCAAAGATGAGACGGATGTTGAGCGCTTTGTAGCTCGCTGCACTACATGTCAAAAAGCTAAGTCACGACTCAATCCTCATGGTTTATATATGCCTTTGCTCGTGCCTAGTGTTCCTTGGGAGGATATATCTATGGACTTTGTTTTAGGTTTACCTCGAACAAAGAAGGGAGGATAGCATATTTGTTGTCGTGGATAGATTCTCAAAATGGCACACTTTATACCATGTCATAAAAGCGATGATGCTGTTAATGTTGCTGATTTGTTCTTTCGTGAAATTATTCGCTTGCATGGTGTGCCAAATACTATTGTTTCAGATCGTGATACTAAATTTCTTAGCCACTTTTGGAGATGTTTATGGGCTAAGTTGGGGACTAAACTGCTTTTTAGTACTACTTGTCACCCCCAAACCGATGGATAAACTGAAGTAGTCAATAGAACATTGTCTACTATGCTTAGGGCTGTTTTGAAGAATAATAAGAAAATGTGGGAAGAATGCTTGCCTCATATTGAATTTGCTTATAATCGTTCATTGCATTCTACTACTAAGATGTGCCCTTTTGAAATTGTGTATGGCTTCCTACCTCGTGCACCTATTGATTTGTTGCCTCTTCCATCTTCGGAGAAGGTTAATTTTGATGCTAAAGAACGTGCTGAATTGATTTTAAAAACTTGCTGGAGATAAGGGTAGAAAACATGTTGTCTTTGCACCTGGAGATCTTGTTTGGTTACATTTGCGTAAGGATAGGTTTCCTAATTTGCGCAAATCAAAGCTAATGCCACGTGTTGATGGTCCATTTAAGGTGTTAGAGAAAATAAATGATAATGCATATAAACTTGAGCTGCCTGCAGATTTTGGGGTTAGTCCCACTTTTAACATTGCAGATTTGAAGCCTTATTTGGGTGAGGAATATGAGCTTCACGAGGACGACTTCATTTCAAGAAGGGAGGATGATGAGGACATCAATACCATTGTTACACCCACAGCCCCTACTGCTACATATACTGGACCAATTACTAGAGCTCACAAGACGCCAATTAAATTATCGTACTTTCGCTTCTTGGTAATGATTCTAATGTTCATGAGAATATGATGCTGCCTAAATTGGATACATTTGTTTTGCTTACAAATGAAGGCCCTAGCTTGGAGAAGGATGGACATTGAGCAAGAACAAGCATGGAGATAATGCCATGCTAAGGAGAACAAGAACGGAGTTACAAGTGATGATTCCAGGACTTTGAAGCCACCCTAATGAGTGCATGAGGCCTTGGACGAAATATACAAGATGCCACTTCATAATATTCGTCCATAGGCTATTCTAGGTGCTGCGTCACCTTATTATTGGGCCAGGCCCATGTAATTTCGAAATACTTAAGTATAGGCTGTTTTAGAGTCCGTATGTGTGGGGAAACAAGAGTTAGGGTTGATTTCGACCCTCCACCAAGGGCCACGAAATTCCCCTCTTCCTCCATATATACAGCCCTTAGGGCACCGCTTAGACCTTGGGTTTTGTTTAGATTAAAAGTTCGCCATAGCTGCAACTTCGCATAATGCCATGCTAAGGGGAACAAGAACGGAGTTATTTCGCTTGTGTTCAACGACCGCATAAAGGCGCCACAGTAACCCCACCTTGATCAATAAAGCTTTCATCTTATATTCGCAATATCCAGATTGCAATCTCAGTTTCTTGCTTGTTCTTCGCTTGCTCGCAGGAAATGCACCCTCGTGGTCGTTGATCGTGCTTCGGCGTGGTCAATAACCTCTCGGAGTTGGTTTAGCGATTGCTAAGGCGCGACGCCCTCGCCGCTCAGTAGTCGGATCGTCAAAGTCGACTTCCTCCAAAGCGAAAACCAACATCTCATCGAAAGACGGGACACCTTTGCCTCTATCAAGTGGTATCAGATTTTCAGGTTGCTCGGTGAGATTTTACAGTTTTTTGTAGATTAGATCGAGTTTGTTCTTCATACCTAAAGTCCACGAAAAAGCCACAAAAAAAAATTAGGGTTAGTTCATCATATCCGAACCAATCTGAGCCTTTGCATAATCTTTTTAGGGTTTTTGCTTTGTTGAATTTGCGGTTGCATCGCTCGTCTCAAGTTGCTGGTCTTAGAGTCTAGTCTTTAGAGTTTCGAGTTCGGGTCATAAGTTGTCACGCCGCCGCCATTCATCATCATCGCCTTGCCATCTACCACCATTGCTTATCCGCCACAGCTCTGAATCCGTATCCATATACCACCACCAATCCGTATCCATATACCACCACCAATCCGTATCCAAATACCACCACCAATCCGTATCCATATACCACCACCGCTGCCATATACCACCACCATATATCCACCACCAATCCGAGTTCCTTGCATATTAGGTTTGTTTTCGAGATCCATCTAGTTTCCGATTCGTGTTTCCTTGCCGGAGTAGGTTTCGGAAAAAAAATATATATATATACCACCACCAATCTGGAAACCACCCTCCGTTTAGGCCCAAAATTTTCCGAAAACGCACTTGTCGAAAAATTTTCTGGCTATCCTATTTTTAGGTGTTTCTAAGTGTATTGAGACAGTCGCCGTTATAGAAAGTTTTTTTTGACCCGTTTCCAGTTTTTGGGTCCGGGCAGTCGAAAAAAAAAAATTTTTTGGTCGAAAAAATTTCGTGCCCATCCTGTCAGTTTGACCTGGGAAGAGTTTTGAGACACTCGCCATTATAGTGATTTTTCGCAAAAAAAAAAAAGAGCAGCGCAAAAAAAAGCAGCGCAAAAAAAAAGGAGCGAAAAAAAAATTCCAGAGTGTGCTTTTCCGTTGTTTCCGTGCAGCGCCGTGATTTTGTTAGTGTTCTAGGCTCGCGTCTCTAGCCTTGTCTAGCCTAGGACCAAAGACAAGATCTGCAAATCGCTGAGCGCTTATTCAACTTTGCATCTCTGAATTGATTATTGCTGACCCTTTTTGCTACCATATTATAAGCCTTCCCAGCTCCACATACATCTACATCGTATGCTTGACTCTCCCCGGTAATCGCTTCTATCCAAGCTTTGAGAGTTTTGACTACATCGGTTGCCGATCACCGCCGCCATTGGGTAAGAACTGGTAAGAATTTGAGATTTGCTTGACGGATTTGTGACCGTCCACCACACCACCACCACCACTTCCTAGTAGTCTCGTCAATCATATTCTTGTGTGTTTCTATTGTCTGCTAACCATGGCAGGATCACAAGTCGATTTAGACTGACCGGGAGAACATGACAAACAAAGCGCTACATGATAAGTTTCAACAAATGATGAGTGGGCAGGTGGACGATGTGCTAAATAGATTTGAAGAGGCCATGGAGAAGATAGATGGCATTGAGAAGGCGTTCGAAACAAAGCTCGATAACAAGTTTAATGAATTGCTCGCGCGTCTACCACCACCACCACCGGCTGTGATGTAGGGCGGAACCCTACGTGGATGATCTTTCACGTTGGAGCGGATCCTACGGGGAATCACGAAGAACACGCGGAAGAACAAGAGGGAAACACGGAGAAAACGAGAGAGGAATCACTAAACCAACAAGAGATCAATCACACAAGTGCTAGACCACCGAACACAAAGAGGTACATATGATCCACAATCAACAAAGGTAAGGATACACGAGTAGCCGTTCTTCTCCGAGAGGAGGTCTTGATGGTGTCCACCCTAGAAGGGGGTCTTGAATCCGCTTGGGGGATCTTCTCCGAAGAGGTCCTGAGCTCCGAGGAGAAGTAACCAAGTGGATGAGCAAGGCTCTCACAAACATTATCAGAATTAGCTAAACCTAAGCTAACCCTCGAAAGGATGAGAGGAGGGTCTATTTATAGTCTAGGTTCTCAAGGGGTAAGTTGGGGGCGAAACTTTTCTCGCGAGTACATGGGCCTCGCCCGAACGCTGCACGCAGGCAGGGCGGTAGTACTGCCACTATCTTGAGAGCGGTAGTACGCTTTTCAGCGTAACATAGTACCGCTATGATGGGCGGTAGTACCGCCTGGAGCCGCTCGATCTCAAGTTTGTCGGACTTTGCGGAAGTGGAGCGGATGTAGAGCGGTAGTGCCGCTTGTGATGATAAGCGGTTGATGTAGGGCAGAACCCTATGTGGACGATCTTTCACGCTTGAGAGAATCCCTCGACGAACACGAAGAACGAGCGGAAGAACACGAGGAAAACACGAGGAGAACGAGAGAGATCACTCAACCGACAAGAAAACGATCACACAAGTGCTAGATTATCAAACACATAGAGTGGCACAAGATTCAAGGACAACAAAGGGTAGGATACAAGGGTAGCCGTTCTTCTCCGCGAGGAGGTCTTGTTGGGGTCCACCCTAGGAGGGGGTCTTGAATCCGCTTGGGGGATCTTCTCCGTAGAGGTCCTGATCTCGAAGGAGAAGTAGCCAAGTGGATGAGCAAAGGCTCTCACACCGAAATATGAGCAAATCCAAAGCTAACCCTAGAAAGGATGAGGGAAGGTCTATTTATAGTCTAGGACCTCCAAGGGGTAAGTTGGGGCGAACGAGTACATGGGCCTCGCCCGACACGCTGCACACAGGCAGGGCGGTAGTACCGTTGCTTCATGGCGGTAGTACCGCTTTCAGCGGTAGTACCGCTTTGTGGGCGGTAGTACCGCTTTCAGCGGTAGTACCGCTTATCTTGAGCGGTAGTACCGCTCCGACGCCGTTCGATTCCTGGAGTGTGTCGGTTTTTGCGGAAGTAGGCCGGATGGAGAGCGGTAGTACCGCTTGGCTCCCAGCGGTAGTACCGCTTGGCTTGAGCGGTAGTACCGCCCCTCTGACTCTGCAGCTCCTTCTCTTGCTCTTGGTGTCCATCTTGGGCTGCAGCTTCTCCTAGGTTGGTTCCTTGGTACCTAAGCATGCACAACATTCCAGATTGAGGTAGTAGCCATGTCTCGAGAGGGTCATATGATATTTCACTAAGGAGAGAAGTCACCTCGGTCTCGAGAGCTCGAGCTCGTGCTCTAGTCATGGGTCCTCTTGGCGCTTGATGAGACGGTTGTGGATGCATGGGGATGATCGTGGATGCTCCGCATCATCTCCCCTTGGGAGAGATCCGACCTCGGATCAAAAGCTTCATCTCCATGGAAAGGTGCGAGGTCCTTGACGTTGAAGATGTCGCCACGTTGTACTTGTCGCGAGGTATGTCGATCTTGTAAGCGTTGTCGCTAGAAGCGCTAGTACCTTGAAAGGTCCATCGGCTCGAGGGAGAAGTTTGACTTGCGCTCTTTGGGGAAGCGGTCCTTTGAAGGTGTAGCCACACTAGATCACCAATGTTGAAGACGATGGGTTGCTTGTTGGCGTTGAGCTTGTTTGCTTGGCGTTGTACTTGGCGCCGATGGTGTGTCTTGTATCTTCGTGCATCTTCTTGATGTATCTTGCTCGCTCACTTGCATCCATGTTGGTGCGCTCTTGGAGAGGAAGTGGTAGAATGTCCAATGGGGACAACGGGTTGAAACCGTGAGACGACCTCAAGGGGACTTGCCGGTAGTTGAATGTCTTGCACGATTGTAGGCGTATTTCGGCGATGGGTAGACATGCTTCCCACTCCTTGATGTTCTTCTTGATCAAGACACGAAGTAGAGTGGATAGTGTGCGGTTCGTCACCTCCGCTTGGCCGTCGGTTTGAGGATGGTATGCCGAGGAGAACAAGAGCTTGATTCCGAGCTTGGCACATAGGGTCTTCCAAAAGTAACTCAAGAACTTGACGTCACGATCGGAGACGATTGTCTTTGGTACGCCATGGAGTCGCAAGATTTCCTACAAAAGAGATTTGCAACATGTGAAGCATCGCTCTATCTTGTTGCAAGGAATGAAATGTGCCATTTTAGAAAATCTATCCACAACAACAAAGACGGAATCCTTGCCATTTTGAGTCCTAGGCAAACCAAGTACAAAATCCATACTAATGTCTTCCCATGGTTGATATGGAATAGGAAGAGGCATGTAAAGACCATGAGATTGAGCTTTAGACTTAGCTTTGCGACATGTGTAGCATCGGTTGGTGAAGCGTGAGACGTCATGAACATCTTGGGCCAAAAGTAGTTGTTGGAGAGTGCGGCGAATGTCTTGTCGCGTCCAAAGTGTCCCATGAGGCCGCCTCCATGAGCCTCTTGCAAAAGGAGCAAACGAAGAGAAGACTCGGAATGCAAAGTTTGTTAGCTCTCATAAGGTAACCATCCTTGATGTAATATTGTTCCCAAGACGTGTCGGCCAAACACTTAGCATAAGGAGAAGCAAAAGATGGATCATGCTCATACAAGTCTTTTATATGCTCAAAACCAATAACATTCAACTCAAGTTGAGTGACAAGCATGTTTATGCGTGAAAGCGCGTCAAGCAACTACATTCTCTTTACCCTTAATGTACTTGATCACATAAGGAAAAGATTCAATGAATTCACTCCATTTGGCATGACGCTTGTTCAATTTAGTTTGACCTTTGAGGTACTTAAGCGCTTTCATGATCGGTATGGATGACAAACTCATGCGGTCTAAGGTAATGTTCCCAAACATGTAGCACACGCACTAAAGCATACAATTCTTTGTCATAGATGGGATAATTAAATTGAGCACCGGAGAGTTTTTCACTAAAATAAGCAATGGCTCGTTTTCTTGCATCAAAACTCCGCCAATTCCGGTACCACTTGCATCACAATGAACCTCAAAAGTTTTGTCAAAATTGGGCAAAGCAAGAATCGAGCATGAGTAAGCAAAGACTTGAGCTCATCAAAAGCGGTTGATTGCAAAGTTCCCCAAACAAAGGGAGTATTCTTCTTGCTCAAAGCATGCAAAGGAGCGGCAATTGTGCTAAAATCTTTCACAAAGCGACGATAGAAACCCGCAAGACCAAGAAAACTTCTCACTTGTTGCAAATTGGTGGGTTAGCCAAGTTTTGATTGCTTCAATTTTAGATTCATCAACATGGACACCCTTTGAAGAAACAACAAAACCCAAGAAAACCACTTTGTCGACTCCAAAAGTGCATTTTTTCAAATTTGCATAAAGGCTTTCCTTGCGAAGAGTTTGCAACACAGATTTTACATGATTGAAGTGCTCTTTCATGGTTTTGCTAAACACAAGAATATCATCAAAGTAAACCACAACAAAGACTCCAATATAAGGACGAAGCACATGATGCATAAGACGCACAAAAGTACCGGGAGCTTCCGAAAGACCCATAGGCATCACTAACCACTCATATAAACCAAATTTGGTTTTGAAAGCAGTTTTCCATTCATCACCCTCTTGTATGCGATTTGATAATAGCCACTTTTAAGATCAATTTTGAGAAAAGTTGGCTCCACTAAGTTCATCAAGCATGTCATCTAAGCGAGGAATGGGATGCCTATATCGAACGGTAATAGCATTGATAGGTCTACAATCGAACACAAGCGGAAACTTCCATCGGGCTTAGGCACAAGAATAACCGAACGGCACAAGGGCTTAGGCTTTCACGCACATGACCGTTGTCGATGAGTTGTTGTACTTGCCGCTGAATCTCCTTGGTTTCTTCCGGATTGACTCGGTATGGAGCTTTGTTTGGTAGCGGCGCCCGGGGATGAGGTCGATTCGATGCTCAATGCCTCAAGAGGAGGTAGACCCGAGGTAGCTCATCGGGAAAACATCTTGAAATTCCTGCAAAAGAGATTGAAACACCAAAGGTAGCTCGTGAATGGTGTTAGTTTTGGTTCTCCATCCTTGCACACAAGGACAAAGTGCATCACACTCGATGGGTGCTCACACACTTCTCTCATCTCACTTTTGGTGGCAAATAGAATGAGGTTTTTCTCTAGGCTAAGAGTCTCTCAAATTTGGCTTGTGGCTCTCACTCACTTTTGGGTGGATCACTTTCTCACTCTTTTCTCTATGATGTGTGGCTTGCTTGTCGGCTATCACTTGACTAGGAGACATAGGTCGAGCACATACTCCTTCCCTTTCATCTTGAAGCTATAGTGATTGGTTCGCCCATTGTGGATGACACCACGGTCGAATTGCCATGGTCGACCAAGAAGGAGGTGGCAAACGGTCATTGGGACCACATCACACTCCAAAGTGTCTTCATAAGCACCAATTTTGAAGGAGACTTGGACCGTATGCTCGACTCAGATAGTGCCGAGTCACTTAGCCATTGAACCTTGTAGGGTGTGGGTGCTTCCTCTTGACCAATTGTAGCTTGGAGCATAGTTCTTCACTTGCCAAGTTGTGGCAACTACCTCCATCGATGATGACCTTGATGGACCGTCCATTGATGCCGCTTTTGTGTGGAAGATGTGGCATCGCTGGTCTTCTTCTTGTTGATGTTGAAGAGTCAAGACCTTGGAGACAACGAGAGCGGGCTCAATCCTCATCACAAAAGACTTGATCATCTTCATCTTCATTCACTTGCGGTGCATGGCCACTTGCTCAAGGGCTTCCATTTCCTCTTCACTCATAGAGTCATATGTGCCATCGTCGCTGAGGATCATGGTGCGCTTGTTGGTGCATTCAGATGACTTGTGGCTCGGCCGCCGCAAGTGAAACACTTGAAGGAGCTTGTCTTGATGGTCTCATCGGTCGGAGTAGAGGATGAAGCACGCGGCTTGAGGTTGCTTGTAGTAGGAGGAGGACGACTTGAACTTGTCGATGTCTTCTTGTAACTTGACTTGTCGCCGCTTTCTTGAAGGAAGCTTGGTTGGTGTAGATGTTGGAGGAGTCGTTGAAGCTTGATTGTTGGGGAAGCCGAGGTCTTGGATGAGTACTTGGCGATTTGAAGTCATCTTGCACTTGGCGTGCCCGCCTTTGTAGCTTGATGTACGAGCTCAATGAGGGATGAGTATGGTTGGAAGTCGGCGATCTTCTTGATGGGATTGAGTCCGCTCAAGAAACGTGCCATAGTTTGCTCATCATCTTCCTTGACATTGGCTCGAATCATGGCTATCTCCATCTCCTTGTAGTATTCTTCAACGCTCTTTGTTCCTTGCTTGAGTAGTTGGAGTTTCTTGAAGAGGTCGCGATTGTAGTAGGTTGGCACAAAACGTGCTCGCATGACATCCTTCATTTGAGCCCAAGTGGTGATTGGAGGTTCACCTCTTGCTTGTCGTCGCTCAATGATTTGTTCCCACCATATGAGCACATAATCTTGGAACTCAAGTGATGCCATAGCGATTTTCTTCGCTTCATCGTAGTTGTGCAAACGGAAGATTTTGTCAACCTTCAATGCCCATGAGAGGTAGTCTTCGGGGTCATTGCTTCCATTGAACTTTGGCATGGTGAATTTTAGCTTGCCGTAGCGTTGCTCTTCATTGTGTTGTTGGCGATGTTGATGATGACGTCCTTGACGTGGAATGTACTCGCCTTCATGTTGCTCTTGGCGCGGAGGAAGACCATGATCAACTTGTTCTTGTTGAACTTGATGTTGAGGTGGAGCTTGACGAGCTTGTGGAGGAGCTTGAGGAACTTGACGCTGCACATGAGGTTGGTAGTTCCTCTCTTGGATTTCTTCTCAAGGGCTTCCTCTTGATTGCGCCGTCGCGATTGCGGTTGGCGAAGGCTCGACTTGATTCTTGAAGGGCACGTTATGCCTCAAGAGCTTGCGCTTCACGTTGTTGTTGTTGAAGACGTTGAGCCTTGGCGCCTTGTTCGCCTTGGTGACGACGCGCTCTTTCTTCCTCTTGTTGGCGACGAAGACGTTGTCGTTCTTGGGCTTGAGCGAAAGCCTCTTGGTTTGATTGAGGACGAGGAACTTGATCATCAACTTGCTCTTGTGAATGCTTGTCATGTAGCGGGTTGCGCGATGCATGACGGTCTTGGCGCGCGGCTCATCGGAGAGTGTTCGATGACGGTGTACTTGAGTCGTAGAAGGTGTCGTCGGAATGTCGACTCGAGCGGCTCCGTCTTGATGATGAAGAAGTGGAATGATGCCGTGTTCTCATCAATGCGCGGATCTCGTCCATTCTTGCATCATTCTCTACCTTGTGAGCCTCGAACTTGTTGTCGAAGTAGTCTCTTGTACGTTGCTCGGAGAGTCGCAAGTCGGTGGCGAGGTTGTCGGCGCGATCGCCATTGCTTGTTGTTCTTGGTGCAACGCTCACAGTGCACCAAAGAGGTGGCTCTTGGTGACGATGAGGACATGTCGTCGCCTTGCTCGATGAAGAGTGGGTTGGTAGAAGAACTTGGCCTATCCATCATTCCAAACAAGATGTGAGTGGTAGAACGGAAAGAACTTATACCAATGTACCTTTGACCGATGTTGAAAATGAATCAAGTTCACTCAAATGCGGACAATGAAATAGCACTCTTGGTACCGATTCTTGTCGGTTCTCACACCTACACAAATAAAAGCTTATGGTGGAGCTCGGTTAGGATGGTGGCACAAAATTTGATGCAATTGTAAGTGAGACTCAATAAAGTTGAAAAGATTCGCAAATTCGCAAATGTAACAAGTAGACCAAGCAAGTAGTGGTACACGGAAACACACACGCAAATAGATAAGTGGGATTGTGCAAACCAAAAGTGAGCCAAAATGTGGAAACCACGAGAATGCTCTTGTTGCACAATACTAGAGAGACGCTAGCACGATTGCACAAAAGGCGGATACGCGAACTTGTGCACAACCTATTAGGCAAAAATGCAACGATCTCTATCCCAAGTATGCTATATGTATGATATTTCGGTGCAATGATCCAAGATGATCGGATATGACAATCTTAATGTTGTATGATGCTATGGTTCTTGCTTATAAGCTCTTTGCTTATCTTTCCTCTTTGCTTAAAAGCTTGGGTGGCTCTTTCACTTTTGAGCTCTTTTCTTATGCAAACTTCACGAACCAAGATAGCAATTGTGTATGCGATGACAACATTGTGACACACAAGTTGATCTCAAGATATGCACCACTATGGTATGCTATGTATGCTATGGAGTATGATCACTAAGGTGCACAAGTCACGCTGCGGCAATACTCAAAGGCTAGTCTCGATGGGTAAGCAACGCAAAAGTAAGGCTATGTGGTTATCAATGCAATTGCGAGAGATGACAAAGATGTCGCCGAGGTTACCGCCCTTGACGAAGATGAGTCCTTGGCGAAGATGAGTGGTGGTGATGTTGACGCCGAACCGCACCTATATAGCCAAACACAATAGGACACGAGAACCACAACTCAAATTCTCAAGACCAAAAGCGAAAATGTGGTAGCGGAAAGTGGAGGTGGTATAGCGGATGATGTGGTTTAAGCCCTAGGCAAAGATGTCGATGTTTGGAAAATTTGATGGTGTCAAAAGGTGGTGAAACCAAGGTGAGGACCTCGGCACGCCGATAGCTTCAAACGAGCCAAAGAACACTCAAATCGGAGTTCGGAGTGAAAAGTTATGATGAAAATGGTGAAAGTCGGAAGGCTGAAATTGGCCAGGGCGGTAGTACCGCTGGAGAGGGCGGTAGTACCGCTCGTAAGCGGTAGTACCGCTTGGAACGGGCGGTAGTACCGCTCGTGTCGCGATTTTTCGATTTTTAGGCTGAACGGGGGCTGGCGGAAGTGCCGTGCTCAGCGGTAGTACCGCTAGGAGGGCGGTAGTACCGCTCACGGTAGTACCGCTCGAAGGGCGGTAGTACCGCTTCGCGTCGAGATTTTCTCGCTTGCTCAAACCGTGGCGCGATTTTGCGGCGGAAATGGGCGATTTCGGGTCAAAATTGATGGATTTTGTGGATGGAAAGAGGTGAAACTTGGGGAGATGCTAGATCGACTCGAAACAAAGCAAATCCACGGATCAAAATCAACAAAATTTCATCACACTAACAAATCACAAAAAAAATTTGGGGCTATTTTTGTGGGGAATTTTCGGAATTAGGACAAAAACAACAAAATCAAGCTAGAAAAAGAGGGGTAGGGGCTCCAATAACGTGATCAACGTGGCTCATGATACCATGATGATGTAGGGCAGAACCCTATGTGGACGATCTTTCACGCTTGGAGAGAATCCCTACGACGAACACGAAGAACGAGCGGAAGAACACGAGGGAAAACACGAGGAGAACGAGAGAGAGATCACTCAACCGACAAGAAAACGATCACACAAGTGCTAGATTATCAAACACATAGAGTGGCACACGATTCAAGGACAACAAAGGGTAGGATACAAGGGTAGCCGTTCTTCTCCGCGAGGAGGTCTTGTTGGGGTCCACCCTAGGAGGGGGTCTTGAATCCGCTTGGGGGATCTTCTCCGTAGAGGTCCTGATCTCGAAGGAGAAGTAGCCAAGTGGATGAGCAAAGGCTCTCACACCGAAATATGAGCAAATCCAAAGCTAACCCTAGAAAGGATGAGGGGAAGGTCTATTTATAGTCTAGGACCTCCAAGGGGTAAGTTGGGGGCGAAACGAGTACACGGGCCTCGGCCCGATACGCTGCACACACACAGGCGGGCGGTAGTACTGTTGCTTCATGGCGGTAGTACCGCTTTCAGCGGTAGTACCGCTTTGGGTGATAGTACCGCTTTCAGCGGTAGTACCGCTTATCTTGAGCGGTAGTACCGCCCGACGCGCTCGATTCTGGAGTGTGTCGGGTTTTGCGGAAGTAGGCCGGAAGGAGAGCGGTAGTACCGCTTGGCTCGGCTCAGCGGTAGTACCGCTTGGCTTGAGCGGTAGTACCGCTCCCTCTGGACTCTGCAGCTCCTTCTCTTGCTCTTGGTGTCCATCTTGGGCTGCAGCTTCTCCTAGGTTGGTTCCTTGGTACCTAAGCATGCACAACATTCCAGATTGAGGTAGTAGCCATGTCTCGAGAGGGTCATATGATATTTCGCTAAGGAGAGAAGTCACCTCGGTCTCGAGAGCTCGAGCTCGTGCTCTAGTCATGGGTCCTCTTGGCGCTTGATGAGACGGTTGTGGATGCATGGGGATGATCGTGGGATGCTCCGCATCAGCGGTAGTACCGCTGGGCCTGGGCGGTAGTACCGCTTGCTCCCGGCTTCTTCTTCCTTCTCCTCTTCCATGCTTGGCCTTGGTCCTTGGATCCTCCATGGTCGTCTCGGTTGTACCTGAGTGTATGCAAGGTCCATGCATGAGGTAGTAGCCATGTCTCACATGTGGAAAGTGACGGTTCGAAGAGGAGTGAGTTCACCTTGGGTCCAATGGCGCATAGTCGAGGTCTCATCTTATGTATCCTTGGGGCTTGGAGAGTGGTTGGAGTGTACATGGGGATGAACGTGGTATGCTCCGCATCATCTCCCCTCCCTTGGGAAAGATCCGACCTCGGATCGTGATCCTCATCACCATGGAAACGGTTGTCGTAGACGGACTTGTAGTTGGACGAAGTTGAAGACATGGCGCAATCCAAGTAGTCCACGGTGTCGCCGGGATGGTAGACATGCAAAGAGAGCAAACACAAACGACACTCGAAATACAATGGTTAGCGCACGCAAAGTGTCCATCATGTAAGAATGGGTCCGTGCGGCAAGATTGGTCGTGACAAAACGCATGAAGCTTATCAAGATGATCTAGAATGAGATGCAAAGTATTCATGGGAACAAATGCAATCATTGTGCACTCAATTGTGTTATGAGTATGAGCAATGCAACCACGGTGCAATATGATGTCATAATGGGATGGTGCATCAAAAGCATGAACATAGCAATGGATGCTCAATATGTGAATGTCATCATGCAATTGATGGTAGGCAATGTGATCATTATGTATGAATATGCCATCAAGAAAGATCACAACAAATTTGCTAAGGAAGTGAACAAGCTCAAATATCATGGATGACATGGGAATACAAGATGCAACAAGGCAATCATAATGTGTGTCAATCCATGCATAGGGTGCAAACTTGTGGTGAGAATGATATATCCATCGAGCATGACATGTATGAGCACAATCAACAAATATGGAGATGGTGGTGTACCAATGCTCGATGTCGTGGCATGAGTGGAATTCAAGGTGCATCCCATAAGTGCGAAGCTCCTCAATGTGAAGGTCCATGTAGCCAATCTCCAATGTCGTTCCTCCGCTCACGAGATGTAGCATGTAGACAACAAGAAGGAAACAACAATGAAAGAGTGACCCATCCAATATGCGATTTGAGGATGGCTCAAAGGGAAGGGGTCACCTTTAGGAGGTTCTCAAGGATGATGGAGTTGCACATCTTGTATGCCTTCCCATAAGCAAGTTGTCTCGTGATGTTACCGCCTTGTGAATCCTTCAAAATGAAAGAACATGACAAACACTCGGAAAAACAAATGAGGTTGGCGGAAGTGCAAAACTTATCATTTGTGTGGTAAAATACCCAACAAGTGTTCTCATCATTCTTATCATAAGAAAGGACAAGGTGTGGTATGGTATGGAAGCATAAGATGCAACTACAACCAAAGACAATAGGCTTAACCAAGCAAGCATGCATCACAAGTAATATGTCAAAGTCTCCAAGAGCAATAAGCATAGTATGGTTGCACTCAATACAAGGTGATATAAGAGATGCAACTAATGGAGGCAAGAGACCATGAACAATATATATCATGTGAGAGGCATGAACATATATGTCATCAACCCAAGAAAGCAAGTAATAGTGGAACATGGGCGATGCAACATAGGAAGCAATCATATCAATCAAGTGAAGCAAGCTAGTAGTGCGAAGATGCAACGTACTAGAAGGAATCAAGGCAATCATGTCATGTGTGCAAATAGTGGGCATGAATAATTCACATGGCATAGCACAAGCATGAAAGCAAGATATGAGAAAATTATCATCAATGTATTGGCGAGAGGCCATATGTAAATAGCAATGGATCATCATGACTCTCCCAACACAACAATCAACAATAGCATGGGGCACATGATAAACATGGCTAAAGCAACAAGGATCTCCACCAAGCATGCAAATACACATATGAGTATCGTGATGGTGAATCATGGGTATATGCAAGCAAGGGTCACAATTGCATGGCAAAGGCATAGAAGCAAGCATAACATGCAAAGTGAACACGATAGAATGGGCATAAGGTAACAAGTGGTAAATAGCCCAAAGCCGTGTGAGAGACAAGTAAAAGAGATGCGCGTAGTCCTTGTGCAAAAGGAATGGTGGGAATGAAAGTCCACGTGATCCCAAGTCATCGTTGCTCTCAAGAGCTCGCTTAAATCAACTCTTGGGATTGAGAAGTTGACGAGTATGCATGAGTACCTACACAAAACAAAGACAAAGGAAAAATTGTGTGTGCATGGTATATGTACACATCATCCATCATGATGCGCACATGCATGTGTCGGTTAGCACAAAATATCCAATGCTCAAATAAATGAGATGCGTGATATAGAAACATGTCATCCATCATGAGAGGTTTGTTATTATGTATAGCATAATGGAGACTCAAATTGTGTAATGCATCATGAGAAATATCTAGAGCATTGTTATTCATGGAATGCATATGGTGCAAGCAATCATGGAAATCATGCAAAGGATGGGATGAATCAAAATCTCCAAACATGTATGAGGAAACTATGGGGGTCTCCTCATGAGCAAGAGTAGAAATATCATGTGGAGAATATTGACAACATCCACAACAATGCATATTTGGAACAATGTGATCATGGCATGGAATATTAGATGAATTGCATAAATCATGTAAAGGAAGCATGGCAATATCATCACAAGAGAAGCAAAGGCCAATGACCATCATCTCGTCATCTATGCCATAAGTGCAAATGGGATTTATTTTAATTGGGCATGCATAGTTACTATGTTGAGATTGTAATGATGCAATATGGGAGATCTCACTCATAGCATATGTCAAGTTCAATGGATTGTCAAACATGAAGTGACCAATAGAATTTTCACATGATATCCTATGAAGCATAGCATCACAACTAGGCAACTCAACATGCTCATCATCATATTCATCATAAATAGGTAAGTCAAGGCATGAAGAAGTTTCACTAGCCTGGAGCATGGTAATAGGTGTGTCAACATCATGGGAGCAATCGAAGTCAAGAGAGTCCACTAGTGGGACACGAGAAGCACCATCACCTATGTTACCATTGGAGCGTCGCTCATGTGTTGTAGGTGAGGTGTTGAAGATCGTCTCGTTGTCATCTTCATCTTGATGGAACCATGTGGGGTGCATCATCGTCCACCATGGCCATCGCTGCCTCCAATGTAGGGATGGACTCGTCGAGGATAGGCATGTCGTCATGTAGGAGACCTAGCACCAAAGGAGAAAACACACTAGGAGTAGAGGTTAAGTCGTTAGAAATCATAGTGGCCTCATGTGCCGTGTCAACTACCTCACTCACTAAGTGTTGTGGCTCACTCACTCCCTCAAGGATGCTCTCCCTCGTATGGTGGGTGGAGTCATGGCGCCAACCTCACATAGGATGTGTGGCATGCTCTCATGTGTGGGGCTAGTGGTGGTCACACTCATCCTCTCATAGGAAATGCTCTCAATGTCACGTATGGTGGAGTCACCATGTCACTCATGGGGTGGTGGCTCTCCTCACATGGCAATTGGGGCATCTCGACATATGTGGGTGTCGGAGAGATGTAGGTGCAATGTCTCCATGCGCTGTCGCAGAGCTTGACTCGGAGTATGAGTCCAATGTGGGCGCTGCCTTCATGTTGTTGAAGAGGTTCGCGCCATCGCCGTGGTCGAAGGGATGGCCCTTGCTCGACTGCCTTGTCACCGCCTTGGTGTTGGAGGCCCATATGATGTGGCACCTCATAGCTCGCCTCCTTGACCGAAGGGAGTTTCCCATGCTCGCCATCTTCCTTGAGGGATTCCAAGATGGAAGTGTCGCCCTCGCTCAGTGGGTGGTCGCCTTGGACTTGATGAAGTCGATGTAGGCGCACGTGGGAAGTAGGCGAAGATGCCGACGTCCAAAGGCGAAGATGCCTTGAGAACACTTGGCGAAGATGCCGGTGGTAGATGTAGCCGTAGCGCCGCCTTGGTGGTGGTCGCCTCGCGGTCTTCTCTTGTGCTTATGAAGCTTCGACTTGGCGTGAGGTAGGGCTTGTTGGGACTTGTGCCTTTGCGCTTGTGGAGCATCTTCATGATGATGGTGTCGTTGTCGCACTTGGGCTCGTAGTAGATGTCGCTCGTCGTCGCCATGCACATGATGCTTGAGGTGACTTGCCCTTCATGACGATGTGGATCACAAACGTGATGGTGGTCGCCATGTAGATGTGGACGAGGACGATTTGCACTTGCATCGCTTACGCGCCCGAAGACTTGTGGCTTGAACGTCGCCGCCTTGAAGATGACGAAGGGAAGAAGACTTGATCAAGGCCGAATCTCCTCCATCCTTGCATCTTGCTCCTCTTTATGTGCGGCAAGCTTCTTGTCGAAGTAGTCCCTTCTCCTTGCTTCGGAGTGATGAATGTCGATGGAGATGTTCTCGATCGCGCTCGCAATCTTGATTGTGTGCCTTGCACTTGTCGTTGTAGATTGAAGAGAGACGCTTTGGTGATGTAGTTGTTCACGCCGTCGTTGTTGTCGAAGACCGGAGATGAAATGCCTTGCCTATCCATCACAAGACTCGAGCAAATATGAGTGGGAGAAAGAGAAGAACTTATACCAATGTACCTTGACCGATGTTGAAAATGAATCAAGTTCACTCAAATGCGGACAATGAAATAGCACTATTGGTACCAATCTTGTCGGTTCTCACACCTACACAAGTAAAGCTTATGGAGGAGCTCGGTGAGGATAGTGGCACAAAAATTTAATGCAAAATGTTAGCAAGAGTCAATAATGTTGAAAGAGATTCACAAATTCGCAAGTGAAACAAATGGACCAATAGCAAAGAATGGCACACGGAAACACACACACGGATAGATAAATGGGTCGTGCAACCAAGGAATGAGCACAAAATGTGTAATCCACGGAAAACGCCGTGTTGCACAACTCAAGAGAGACGCTAGCACGATTGCTCAATAGGCGGATACGACACTTGTGCACAACCTATAAGATGCAAAATGGATAAACTTCTATCCCAAGTATGCTATGTATGTATGGTTCCCGGTGTTTCTCTCAAGATGATCCAAGATGATCGGATATGACAATCTTATGTGCAATATGGTATGATGCTATGGCACTTGCTTACAAGCTCTTTGCTCTCTTTCTTTTGCTTAAAAGCTTTATTTCTTTTTTTTCTATGGCCACTTTGCACAATGCACAAACTAAGATAGCAATTGTGTATATGCGGAACAAACTTGAGACACAATGGATGATATGATACCACTATGATATGGTATGGTATGTAATGGAAGGTATGATCACTAATGTGCACAAGTAACGCTGCGGCAATACTCAAATGGCTAGTCTCGATAGGCAAGTAACGCAAAAGTAAGGCTAGGGGTTAACAATGCAATGGCAAGGGAATATACAATGGATGGATACCACGATACCAATATGATATGGAGGTTACCGTCCTGGCGATGATGAGTGGCGGTGTTCTTGATGTAGATACCAAGATGATGGAGACGCGTCCCTAAGTAGCCAAACACCTTAGGAAACGGAAAACCGCGAACTCAAAATCTCAACGTCAAATGTCAAAATGGTGGTAGCGGAATGCGGTGGTGGTTTGCACTTCGCAATGCGGAAGTGGAATGATGGGCTATACACGTGTCGGAGTTGAAGTTGCCGTCCCTAAGTAGCCGAAACACCTTAGGAGACACAAGCCACAACTCGAAAAAGCTCAATCAACAATTGGGTTAAGTTGGGTTGTCGGAAGTGTATGGTGGGCAAGGTTATGTGGAAGTGGTGGTCGTGGTTGATGAAGAAGCAATCATCCCTAAGTAGCCGAAACACCTTAGGAGACTCGAATCACTACTCAAGCAACCACTAATGCTATGGGGAACAAAATTGGTTAGGTTGCGGAAGTCGGTGGTGGTTATGCGGAGGATGTGGCGGAAGCCCTAGGCAAAGATGCCAAAGTTCACAAAATTTGATGGAGTCAAATGGTGATGGTAGTATTTTTATGGGAAGGGGGGTGTCAATATGATGAGGACATCAATACCATTGTTACACCCACAGCCCCTACTGCTACATATACTGGACCAATTACTAGAGCTCGCGCACGCCAATTAAATTATCAGGTACTTTCGTTTCTTGGTAATGATTCTAATGTTCATGAGAATATGATGCTGCCTAAATTGGATACATTTGTTTTGCTTACAAATGAAGGCCCTAGCTTGGAGAAGGATGGACATTGAGCAAGAACAAGCATGGAGATAATGCCATGCAAGGGGAACAAGAACGGAGTTACAAGTGATGATTTCAGGACTTTGAAGCCACCATAATGGGTGCATGAAGCCTTGGACGAAATATACAAGATGCTACTTCATAAATGTCGTCCCGAGGCTATTCTAGGTGCTGCATCACCTTATTATTGGGCCAGCCCATGTAATTTCGAAATACTTAAGTATAGGCTGTTTTAGAGTCCGTATGTGGGGGAAACAAGAGTTAGGGTTGATTTCGACCCTCCACCAAGGGCCACGAAATTCCCCTCTTCCTCCATATATACAGCCCTTAGGGCACCGCTTAGACCTTGGGTTTTGTTTAGATTAAAAGTTCGCCATAGCTGCAACTTCGCAGATTTCGCTTGTGTTCAACGACTGCATAAAGCGCCACAGTAACCCCACCTTGATCAATAAAGCTTTCATCTTATATTCGCAATATCCAGATTGCAATCTCAGTTTCTTGCTTGTTCTTCGCTTGCTCGCAGGAAATGCACTCGTGGTCGTTGATCGTGTTCGGCGTGGTCAATAACCTCTCGGAGTTGGTTTAGCGATTGCTAAGGCGCGACGCCCTCGCAGACGCTCGTAGTCGGATCGCCAAAGTCGACTTCCTCCCAAGCGAAAACCACATCTCATCGAAAGACGGGACACCTTTGCCTCTATCAAGTGGTATCAGATTTCCGTGTTGCTCGGTGAGATTTTCCAGTTTTTCGTAGTTTAGATCGAGTCTGTTCTTCATACCTATTGTCCACGAAAAAGCCACAAAAAAATTAGGGTTAGTTCATCATATCCAACCAATCTGAGCCTTTGCATAATCTTTTAGGGTTTTTGCTTTGTTGAATTTGCGGTTGCATCGTCGTGTCAAGTTGCTGGTCTTAGAGTCTAGTCTTTTAGAGTTTCGAGTTCTGGTCATAAGTTGTCACGCCGCTGCCGCACCATCATCATCGCCTTGCCATCTACCACCATTGCTTTTCCGCCACCGCTCTGAATCCGTATCCATATACCACCACCAATCCGTATCCATATACCACCACCGCTACCATATACCATCACCGCTGTCATATACCACCACCATATATCCACCACCAATCCGAGTTTTCTCATATTAGGTTTGTTTTCGAGATCCATCTAGTTTCCGATTCGTGTTTCCTTGCCGGAGTAGGTTTCGGAAAAAAAAAAAAAAAGAGTCTGGAAACCACCCTCCGTTTAGGCCCAAAATTTTCCAAAACGCACTTGTCAAAAAAATTTCTGGCTACCCTATTTTTCGGTGTTTCTAAGTGGATTGAGACAGTCGCCGTTATAGAAAGTTTTTTTTGACCCGTTTCCAGTTTTTGGGTCCGGGCAGTCAAAAAAAAAAAAATTTGGTCGAAAAAATTTCGTGCCCATCCTGTCATTTTGACCTGGGAAGAGTTTTGAGACACTCGCCATTATAGTGATTTTTCAAAAAAAAAAAAAAAAAAGCAGCGCAAAAAAAAAAGCAAAAAAAAAAAAAGAGCGAAAAAAAAAATTCCAGAGTGTGCTTTTCCGTTGTTTCCGTGCAGCGCCGTGATTTTGTTAGTGTTCTAGGCTCGCCTCTAGCACGGTCAGCCTAGGACCAAAGACAAGATCTGTCGTTGAGCGCTTATTCAACTTTGCATCTCTCGAATTGATTATTGCTGACCCTTTTGCTACCATATTATAAGCCTTCCCAGCTCCACATACGCCTACATCGTATGCTTGACTCTCCCCGTAATCGCTCTATCCAAGCTTTGAGAGTTTTGACTACATCGGTTGCCGATCACCGCCTTTGGGTAAGAACTGGTAAGAATTTGAGATTTGCTTGACGGATTTGTGATCGCCCACCACACCACCACCACCACTTCCTAGTAGTCCGTCAATCATATTCTTGTGTGTTTCTATTGCTGCTAACCATGGCAGGATCACAAGCCGATTTAGACCGACCGGGAGAACATGACAAACAAAGCGCTACATGATAAGTTTCAACAAATGATGAGTGGGCAGGTGGACGATGTGCTAAATAGATTTGAAGAGGCCATGGAGAAGATAGATGGCATTAAGAAGGCGTTTGAAACGAAGCTCGATATCAAGTTTAATGAATTGCTCGCGCGTCTACCACCACCACCACCGCTGCACCTAACGCACCTCTACTACAACAACACGGACTACCTCCACATCGCGAAACAGCCCTCCGCCGAGCTTCCCGTGTCCCTCTTCACCGCCAAGCTGCTGGTGCTCTGTTGATACTTCATGGCTCCTGCTGCTGCGGGGGGAGGATGATTATGTGAGAGCTTACGAGGACGAGGTTGATCAACATCGAACTACGTGCAACCACCAGCACCACAACCACCAGGTCGTCCACATGCAAATAATGGCGATGTTCGGGCCCCCTCAGTACGAGATCATGACCATCTCCCTAAACTGAAATTGAATATTCCACCATTCGAGGGTAGATATGTTCCTGATATATATCTTACTTGGGAATTAGAAACTGAACAACGATTTACATGTTTACAATATCCTGAGGAGAGACGTGTTCCTGCTGCTGTTTGTGCTTTCACTAGTTTTGCATGTGTTTGGTGGTCTGAACATTGTAGATTATATCCTGTTCCAGCTACTTGGGCTGCTTTGAAAACTGCTATGCGTACTCGTTGGGTTCCACCATATTATCAACGTGAATTACTTCAAAAATTGCAGCGCTTAAGACAAGGAAAAATTCGTAGAAGAATATTATCAGAATTACAAACTGGCTTGATTAGATGTGGTATTGTTGAGGAGAATGAAGCTATGCTTGCACGCTTTCGGGTGGATTAAATAGAGAGATTCAAACCATTCTAGACTACAAGGATTATAATAATATCACTCGATTATTCCATCTTGCTTGTAAAGCTGAACGTGAAGTGCAGGATCGACAAGCGCTGGCGCGGACTCACTTTTCTCGCAGGTCGACCTTCATCATGGACACCACGTGCATCATCTACTTCCACACGCTCTACTACACCGCACCTCCGCCGGCTGCCACCTCCAACCGCTGATACAAGAAAGCAGGCACAACCACCACTATCTCGCCAAGAGCACACCTGCTGGGCCTACACAGCTCTTCTTCTTCCATGGCGCCAACAGGGCACACAAGTGATATTATTTGTCGCCGTTGTAAGGGAAGAGGACATTTTATGAGAGAATGCCAATCTCAGCGTGTGATGATTGCTACGAGGATGGTGGGTATGAGTCCGCTTAGTGACTATGATGAAGAGACTTTGGCTCTTATTACACATGAAGAACACGGTGGAGATGATTCTGATCTTGAGACGCAATACATGGCTCTCAAGATGCCGACAGTATGAATGTTTAGTTGCTCAACGTGTTTTGAGTGTGCAGGTTACACAAGCTGAGCAAAATCAGAGGCATAACTTGTTCCATACAAAGGAGTTGTGAAGGAACGTTCTATTCAAGGCCATCATAGATGGAGGGAGCTGCAACAACTTGGCTAGCATGGATATGGTGGAGAAGCTTTCTCTCACCACAAGACCACATCCACATCCTTACTACATCCAATGGTTCAACAACAGCGGCAAGGTTAAGGTAACACGTCTCGCTCGTGTGCATTTTAGTATCTCTACATATGCTGATTATGTTGATTGTGATGTGGTACCTATGCAAGCATGTTCCTTATTACTTGGTAGACCATGGCAATTTGATAAAATTCTATACACCATGGTAGAAACAATCAAGATACTCTTGTTCACAAGGATAAAAATATTACTTTGCTTCCTATGACTCCTGATTCCATTTTGAAAGATGATATTAATAGAGCTAATAAAGCAAAACAGGAGAAAAATAAGAGTGAAAATCAGATTGTGGCAAAAGAATTTGAGCAACAAATGAAGCCTAATAATAAACCATCTAATGTTGCTTCTGAAATTAAACTGAAAAGTGCATGTTTATTTGCCACCAAATCTGATATTGATGAGCTAGATTCTAGCAAATCTGTTTGCTATGCTTTTGTGTGCAAAGAGGCATTATTTTCATTCGAGGACGTGCCTTCCTCTTTGCCCCTTGCTGTCACTAACATTTTGCAGGAGTTCGCTGATGTCTTCCCACAAGACGTGCCACCGGGATTACCACCTATTCGAGGGATTGAGCATCAAATTGACTTAATTCCCGGTGCATCGCTACCCAACCGCGCACCATACCGTACCAATCCAGAGGAGACGAAGGAGATCATGCGTCAAGTACAGGAGCTGCTCGACAAAGGGAATTGAAGTTGATAAAGCCAAGATTGAAGCTATTGAGAGTTGGCCGCAGCCCAAAACGGTCACACAAGTGAGGAGTTTTCTTGGACTCGCTGGTTTCTATAGGCGTTTTGTGAGAGACTTTAGCACCATTGCTGCACCTCTCAATGAGCTTACAAAGAAGGATGTGCCTTTTGTTTGGGGTACCGCACAGGAAGAAGCCTTCACGGTATTGAAAGATAAGTTGACACATGCTCCTTTACTCCAACTTCCTGACTTTAATAAGACTTTTGAGCTTGAATGTGATGCTAGTGGAATTGGATTAGAGGTGTGTTATTACAAGATGGCAAACCTGTTGTATACTTTTCTCGAAAAATTGAGTGGGCCTAGTCTGAACTATTCTACTTATGACAAAGAATTATATGCTCTTGTTCGGACTTTAGAGACATGGCAACATTATTTATGGCCCAAAGAATTTGTTATACATTCTGATCATGAATCTTTGAAACATATTAAAAGTCAAGCTAAACTGAATCGTAGACATGCTAAATGGGTTGAATTCATTGAGACTTTCCCTTATGTCATTAAACACAAGAAGGGTAGAAAACATGTTGTCTTTGCACCTGGAGATCTTGTTTGGTTACATTTGCGCAAGGATAGGTTTCCTAATTTGCAAATCAAAGCTAATGCCACGTCTCGATGGTCCATTTAAGGTGTTAGAGAAAATAAATGATAATGCATATAAACTTGAGCTGCCTGCAGATTTTGGGGTTAGTCCCACTTTTAACATTGCAGATTTGAAGCCTTATTTGGGTGAGGAATATGAGCTTCCGTCGAGGACGACTTCATTTCAAGAAGGGAGGATGATGAGGACATCAATACCATTGTTACACCCACAGCCCCTACTGCTACATATACCGGACCAATTACTAGAGCTCATGCGCGCCAATTAAATTATCGTACTTTCGCTTCTTGGTAATGATTCTAATGTTCATGAGAATATGATGCTGCTTAAATTGGATACATTTGTTTTGCTTACAAATGAAGGCCCTAGCTTGGAGAAGGATGGACATTGAGCAAGAACAAGCATGGAGATAATGCCATGCAAAGGGGAACAAGAACGGAGTTACAAGTGATGATTTCAGGACTTTGAAGCCACCATAATGGGTGCATGAAGCCTTGGACGAAATATACAAGATGCTACTTCATAAATGTCGTCCCGAGGCTATTCTAGGTGCTGCGTCACCTTATTATTGGGCCAGGCCCATGTAATTTCGAAATACTTAAGTATAGGCTGTTTTAGAGTCCGTATGTGTGGGGAAACAAGAGTTAGGGTTGATTTCGGACCCTCCACCAAGGGCCACGAAATTCCCCTCTTCCTCCATATATACAGCCCTTAGGGCACCGCTTAGACCTTGGGTTTTGTTTAGATTA
>JAHIAM010002208.1:0-28647 GCA_021605205.1 Aegilops longissima | reverse complement strand
ATCCATCCCACCAATGAAAACAACTTAGAGTTCTAAACACTTTCCATGCTAGATATGCCATAGGCGGTTCCAAAAAAAAAAAATAAAGTTTACTCCTTTTTCCACCATACTTTCACTTTCCATGGCTAGTCTGTATCCACGGTGCCTTCCATACCAACACTTTCCAAGAAATTTATTATTTGACAACATAAAATAAATTCATTTTTGCATTTCGACTGGGAATCTTTAAAACCTTTGCCTTACTCTCGCAATGACAAGTGAATAAACACTCATCTTGAGAATAACACATCTAGCAAGGAAAATATTAGCTACCCATTACCGTCATAGTTTAAACAAACACACAAAAGAGAAGTTTATTTTGAAAATTAGAGTTGGCACATGAAAATTTGCTTAGAACGGCAAAAGAATACCGCATATAGGTAGATATAGTGGACTCGTGGCAAAACTGGTTTAAAGGATTTTGATGCACAAGTAGAGATCATACTTGGTGCAAAATGAAGGCTAGCAAAAAGATTGAGAAGCGACCAACCAAGAAACGAGTAATCTCATAAGCAAGCATTAAGCATAATTAACACCGAATAATGAACCACAAGTAGGATATAATTTTCATTGCATGATTATTGACTTTTGTGCATTCATAGGGAATCACAAACCTTAACACCAATATTCTTACTAGAGCACAATTACTCATCAACATAACTCACATATCACATCATTATATCTCAAAACTATTACTAAGAATAAAGTTTATTTTTTCCAATGATCTTCATGACATTTTATTTTCTTTATCCTTCTTGGATATCTATCACTTTGGGACTAATTTTCATGTATTGCTTTTATAAGCTCATACAAATATAAGTGAAGATCATGAGCATACCAAATTTTCTTTCTATCAAAATAATTTAAGTGAAGCAAGAGGGAATTCTTTAAAATTTTACTAACTCTCCAATAAATCTAAGTGAAGCAAGAGAGCATTTCTTCAAAAATACTAAGCAGACCGTGCTAAAAAAGATATAAGTGAAGCACTAGAGTAAGTCCTAGCTCATAAAAGATTTAAGTGAAGCACAGAGAGCAATTCTAACAAGTCATGATATAATTTTGGCTCTCTCAAATAGGTGTGTACAGAAAGGATTGATGACTTAAAACACAAAATAAAACAAGCAAAGACACATATCATACAAGACGCTCCAAGCAAAACAATATCATGTGACGAATAAAAATATAGTCTCGAGTAAAATACCGATAGTTGTTGAAGAAAGTGGATGCCACCCGGGCATCCCCAAGCTTAGTTGGTTGCTCATTTTTGATAATAGCTTGGGATGACGGGCGCCCCAAGCTTAGGCTCTTACATCCTTCCTTCATCCATCGAAGATAACCCAAAACTTGAAAACTTCAATCACGTAAAACTCAACAAAACCTTCGTGAGGTCCGTTAGTAGAAGAAAGCAAACCAATACTATAATTGCTGTGTTAAACCAATTCATATCTTGTTTTTGTATTATATCTACTGTATTCCAACTTTTCTATGGCAAAAACTCATCAAAGAAAACCATAGAGCCATCAAAATAAGCACACAACACAAAGAAAACAGAATCTGTCAAAACAGAACAGTCTGTAGCAATCTGACTTTAGCGAATACTTCTGGAGCTCCAAAATTCTACAAAAATAGTAAGACCAGGGTAATTTGTATATTAATCTTCTGCAAGAAGAATCAGGGCAAAAGCTCTTTTCTATGATTTATGAAAATTAGTTTCGTGAGCACAAAGTTTCTGTCTTTTTCAGCAAGATCAAACAACTATCACCCAAGAGGATCCTATAGGCTTTACTTGGCACAAAACTAATTACAACATAAAAAGCAAAATCATACCAGTAGCATAATTGTGTAAAACACAAGAACAACAAGCAAAAAGCAAAAATAAACTTTATTCATTGGGTTGCTCCAAGAAGCGCTGTAGTTTTATGCCCTTAGCTAGGCATATAGCAAGGATCTAAGTTTTGTCATCTTTGGTTCGAGATCCATAAGATGCCCTCATGATTGATTCACAAGGTGGCCTGATTTTTGTTCTAGGAAGTGTTCCATACCATTTCTCAAAGGAAATTGGAACTTGATATTGCCTTCTTTCATATCAACCACGGCACCAATACTGCGTAAAAACGGTCTACCAAGAATAATTGTACAAGACGGATTGCAACCAATATCAAGAACAATAAAATATATGGGCACATAGTTCCTATTTGCAAGAATAAGAACATCATTAATTCTTCCCATAGGCTTTTTAATAGTAGAATTCGCCAAGTGCAAATTCATGGAACATTCTTCAAGATTGGTAAGACCAAGCACATCACATAGAGATTTCGGAATTGTAGAAACACTAGCACCCGAGTCACACAAAGCAAAACATTCATAATTTTTAATCTTGACTTTGATATTAGGTTCCCACTCATCATGCAATTTTCTAGGAATTGAAACTTCTAATTCCAACTTTTCTTCCAAAGCTTTCATCATAGCATCAACAATATGTTTAGTAGAAGATTTATTTTGTTCATAAGCATGGGGCTAATTTATCATGGATTGCAACTATCATAATTAAAGTCTTTGTAATCCAAAATAGTGGGCACATCACTAGTTAAAGTTTTGACCTCTCCAAACCCACTTTCATCAATTCTCAACAAGATTTTCACCTCCAAATATTGGGACGCCTTCTACCTAAAGTTGACTCTTATCCAGTCCCTTTTCATCATTCTTAATTTTACTAAACAAGGAACCAATAGAAGAAACACCAATCATTTTAAGATCTTCATCACTTTTGCAAGAATAATCACTAGAAAAAGCTTTTTCTAAAAATTCTCTTTTAGCTCTAAGCATAGCAGTTCTTTTCTTACTTTCATCCATAGAAACATAAAGAGCTTTAATTGATTCATCAACTTTAGGAAAAAAAATCATCTTGAGATTTTCCACATCATGAGCAATTCTATCAACACTTCTAGACATCAATCTTATTCAACTTTTCTTCTATGGAAGTGTTTCTAAACTTTTTTTGTGTTGATAAATTATTTAATATTATTCTCAAGATCAGAGGTGTTCCTATTATTGTTGTAAGATTGATTTCCATAGGAATTACCATAATTATTAGAGGAATTACTAGGAAAAGGCCTAGGATTAAAATTACCTCTATAAACATTGTTGTTGAAATTATTGCGAATAAAATTCACATCAATGGCATCACTATTTTGCTCAATCAAAGTAGACAAAGGAATATCATTAAAATCAACAGGAGCACTTTTACTAGCAACCAATTTCATAAGAGCATCAACTTTATCACTCAAAGAAGAAATTTCTTCAACCGAATTAACTTTTTTACTAGTAGGAGCTCTTTCGGTATGCCATTGTGAATAATTTGCCATGATATTATCAAGCAATTTGGTGGCTTCACCCAAAGTAATTTCCATAAAAGTTCCACTCACGGCGGAATCTAAAAGATTGCTAGAAACGAAGTTCAACCCTCATGATAATTTTTTATGATCATCCAAAGATTAAACCCATGAGTTGGGCAGTTCCTTAGCATCATTTTCATCCTTTTGCCAAGATTGTGCAACATGCTCATGTTCAAGTTGCTTGAAATTCATCATCTGGGTTCTAAGGGAAATAATTTTTGCGGGCGGAAAATACTTAGTGATAAAAGCATCTTTACACTTATTCCAAGAATCGATACTATTGCGAGGCAAAGAAGAGAACCAATTTTTGCAGAATCACGCAAAGAAAATGGGAATAATTTCATCTTGACCACATCATTGTCCACCTATTTTTTCTTTTGCATATCGGTATAACTCCACAAAGGTATTAAGATGGGACGCGACATCCTCATTAGGAGTACCAGAAAATTGGTCTTTCATAACAAGATTCAAGCAAAGCAAGATATTATCACAAGTCTCCGCACTAGTGGTGGGAGGAGAAAGAGGAGTGCCAATAAAATCATTGTTGTTGGTATTTGAGAAATCACATAACTTGGTGTTCTTTGAGTCATGATGACTACACAACAAGATCGCACTCAAAAACAGATCCGCAAGAATACAACGAACGAAAAAGAGAGGCGAATAAACGGCACATTTTTGTGAAGTGGGGAGAGGAAAACGAGAGGCAAATGGCAAATAATTTAAATTAAGAGGAGATGAGATGTGTGATTAGGAACCTGGTTATGTTGAAGATCCACCCCGCAACAGCCAGTAAATTCCCTTGATGATGTTTGCTAAGACTACGCCGGTGTTTCCCCAAGAGGAGAAGATGATGTAGCACAACAACGGTAGGTATTTCCTCAAGAATGAAACCAAGGTATTGAACCAGAGGAGAACCAAGCAACAAACGTAAACAACCCTGCACACAAATAACAGCCACTCGCAACTTGATGTGTTAAAGGGTTGTCAATCCTTTCGTAACGGCGCCGTAAGGCATGATGACGGGAGAAAATTGTAATAGATTGAATAATAGATCGCAAATAAAATAAAGTGCAGCAAGATAATTTTGTATTTTTGGTTTAATAGATCTGAATTAAAATGCAAAGGAAAAAAAGATCGCAAGGCAAATATATGAGAAAGAAGACCCGGGGCCGTAGGTTTCACTAGTGGCTTCTCTCGAGAAAAATAGCAAACAGTGGGTAAACAAATTACTGTTGGGCAATTGATAGAACTTCAAATAATCATGACGATATCCAGGCAATGATCATTACATAGGCATCATGTCCAAGATTAGTAGACCGATTCCTGCCTGATCTACTACAATTACTCCACACATCGACCTCTATCCAACATGCATCTAGTGTATTAAGTTCATGGAAAATGGAGTAATGCAATAAGAACGAAGAAATGATGTAGACAAGATCCGCTTATCTATATGGCGGCAGATATATATCTTGTCTTTTATCCTTAGTAGCAACGATACATACGTGTCGGTTCCCTTTCACATCGGGATCAAGCATCGTGAAGATCGAACCCACTACCGGGCACCTCTTCCCATTGCAAGATAAATAGATCAAGTTGGCCAAACAAAATCCAAATATCGAGAAGAAATACGAGGCTACAAGAGATCAAAGAATCTCAAATAACTTTCATGGATATAAAAGATATAACTGATCATAAACTCAAGTTCATCGATCCCAACAAACACACCACAAAAAGAGTTACATCATATGGATCTCCAAGAGATCATTGTATTGAGAATTCAGCGAGAGAGAGAAGCCATCTAGCTACTAACTACGGACCCAAGGTCTACAAAGAACTACTCAGCATCATCGGAGAGGCACCAATGGAAGTGGTAAACCCTCCGTGATGGTGTCTATATTGGATCCGTGGTTCTGGACTCGCGCGGCTGGATGAATATTTCACGACTCCCTAGGGTTTGTGGAGTTTTGGGGTATTTATAGATCAAAGAGATGGTCCGGGGCACTCGAGGTGGGCACAAACCACCAAGGCGTGCTTGGGCCTCGGGCGCCTCGGTGGGTTGTGGCCCCCTCGGGGCACCCCCAGGTGCAACCAGGGCCCATTGCCTTCCTTCTTGCCCATAAAAAATCATCGTGGAGTTTCATGGGATTTGGACTTCGTCTGATATTGATTTCCTGCGATGTAAAAAACATGGAAAAAACAACAACTGGCTTGGCACTATGTCAATAGGTTAGTAACAAAAAGTGATATAAAATGATTATAAAACATCCAAGATTGATAATAAAATGCATGGAACATTCAAAATTATAGATACGTTGGAGACGATCGTGATACACAGAAAAGTAGTTTGATGTAAGAACATGGTTAATAGAAAGACGAGTATGTACCAAAAATAGGAAGGCATGTCATATTCACAGTATAATGTGTTAACTAAGCAGATGCAATTTACCCTAATTAGAAGCATTACAAGGTAGACACCATATGCAACATGCAACCACATATCACATTGCCAAGTAAGAGCAATCACCGCGATGGTGGTGTAGGGAATTGGGCATCAACTAGAGAGCTACATTGACTATCTTCATTTAGCCTTGCTGTTTCTTGAGAATCATGTGGGAGGATGACACCGCACTCTTTAAATGAGTAGCACGTCTCACAAGAACTCCACTGGGTGGCTGTCTCATCATAAGTGATTGATGAGGGATACAAAAGACCATTAGTTTGATGTACGAACATGGTTAATAGACATATATAGTATGAAACAAAAAAGGAAGGCATGTCATTATCAAAGGTATAATGTGTAAAGTAAGGATGCAATTTAACCAAATTGGAAGCAATACAAGCTAGACACCATATGCAACATGCAACCACATTTGACAGCGCAAAGTTAAAGCAAACACCTGGGATGGTTGTGTGTGGCAATTGAGATCATCAACTGCAGAGCTACGCCATCGCTCCATCTGCCGACACTACACCCTTTAGAGCGCTTGAAACGCTTAGTGCGATCTTCGATTACACTCGAGCGATTTCTGTCTTTTCTTTTGTGTATTCATCAACACTGCGTCAGAGTCTGAAATACCCATGCATAAAAAACAATAGTGTGAGTATGGGTGAAGTGTGTGCACAAGTAGTACAGTCTAAAAGTAGCAGATAGCAGGTCGGTGAGAAATAAATGACGGAGACATATGATAGCTCTACAACATGCATGGCACACTAAATTACTAGATTCTAGCATTTTGAAATATGAGCACATGTATGGCTGGGAAATGCAGATGTTCTCCAAAGACACCACAAGGTGTGGTCCTATGAAAATACCAATGATCAAAACAAATAGGCCTGTCCATTTTTTTCTGCACTGTCTCACACAAAGAACGGCAGATCGCTTCATCTACCTCCAGCCACCAAGTTTAACGAGCACCTCTCAAACGCCGGGCACCACCGCCCGCCCCCGCCTCCTCCTCCTCGACCTCACTGCACTTCCATGCTTGGCACCGCCGGCCATCCCTTGAAGCCCCGCTGCCTCCAGATCGGGCG
This sequence comes from Aegilops longissima, assembly GCA_021605205.1. Lineage (NCBI taxonomy): Eukaryota > Viridiplantae > Streptophyta > Magnoliopsida > Poales > Poaceae > Aegilops > Aegilops longissima. The sequence goes on along the minus strand of JAHIAM010002208.1, from coordinate 21,679 downwards.
AAGCAGCCTCGCAGCCCACACCCTATGATACACACCGATGCGCCGGTTCCACGGTGAACAAAGGACTAGGTGCTCCATGTGCCTAAGCCGGTGCTGCTTTTAATTGCGAATCAACTGACCCTGAATTGAAATCCAAGAGGGATACCGACCTCAGCAGAGGTGAAATAGTAAATGGGAGGAAACCTTGTGCATTTAGTATCACGAAGAAGATGCAGTAAGAAGCACTCAACTAGTTTCTTTCGTGGATGAATACGTGTGAGCAGAGATGTAAGATTGTCACATCCCTAGAATTGCTTGACATTAGTTGCATTAAGGCATTCATGTCATCATGTTAATTTCCATGAAAATTGAAATGGGGATTTGTGAAACCCCTAATCACTTTTGAAATGACCTAAATAAAATCGCTCCAAAAGGTCCAAGAAAATGCTCATGTGGTTCTCTCGAAATATTGGACAGAGTTAACAATCTAACCAATATTTTAGGATCTCATAAGTATTTATTTTGGGCATTTGGAATTAATACGGTAAATATTTGTCTTGGATATATATTACTATGTATATAAAATATTGTCCAAAATTGTGCCTTTTGTTGAGGAGCTCGAATAATATAGTTAGCTCCTGCAAAATTGGCATAATTAAATAAATTGATTTAGTATTTTATTTAAATCAAAACAGATGTCGAAAATTAGAAAACAGAAATAAAAGGATGCTTACTGGCTTACCTAGCGCCTCGAACCGCCCAGCTTTTCCCCCTGGCTGGCCGGCCCGGTTGGCCCAGCCCACCAGCGCCCCCACCGCCATCGCCTTCCTCTGCCAGAAGGAAGAGGCGAGGCGTGAAGGCCGCAATGCCACCGCCACCTCCCACCCTGCCTGCTTCACCCCGACGCCTGGACGCCTCCCCGACAGCCACGCCGCCTCGGCCCTCTCACTCCCTCCTCGAACGCCTCTCCTCTCGCTCCCTCCTCTCGCCCTGACCGAAGCGCCTCGCCACTGTCACACTGTCAGCTGCCCACAGCCACCGCCTCACCTCCCGGTGTCCCCAAGCCCGGCCTACTACCTCCTCCTCACCGCTCCAGCGCCACCGAGGCTGCGCCGCCACCGCCGCCTTCTTCCTCCTCGCCACCGAGATCGCGGGCGACCTCCCCTGCCGCCACCAGCCCTCCCCGAGCACGCCGAGGCCACCCCGCACTCTCGTGAGCTCCTCTTCTTTCCCTCATCCCCTCTGCCTCACGCCTCCAGCCGCCGCCTCACTGGCACCCGGCCGCCGTCCGCCATGGCCGGCGAAGCCTGCGCCTCGAGCGCCTCGCCGCTTAGCAGCTCCGACGCGCCCCGCTGCCTCTAGGTGCTGCCTAGCACCTCCGCTCACTCCCCACGAGCCGCAACACCGCTGCCACACTTACCCGAGCTCCGGCTGCCGCCAAGTTCGTCAGCCGCCTATACCGCCGCCTGAGCTCTAACCACCCCACCAAGAACCTCAACAGATCCCCATCAGAGGTACCTCCCCGCCTTTTGGTGGCCGGAATGGCCATTTGCACTTGCGCCATGGCCGGGTTCGCCATGCTAAACGCCGCGCCATGACTCACCGACCGGCGTGGTTGACCACCGCCTGTTTGACCTCCCTCTCCTCATCGACATGCGGGCCCCGCCTGCCAACCACTCTAGTTAGGTTTAAACTAACTTAACTAACCCCTGTTAGTACTAATTAACTAGGTTAGTTAGTTAGTCATCGACGCGTGGCCCCACACGCCGATTTGACCTGGTCGGCGCTTTTGACTTGCTGACGTCACCTCGACGTCAGTCGACGCAGAATATTCTTTTTCTCGGATTTAATTTAATTCAGTAAAATTCGAAAATGTCCTAAACTTCTAAAATCATATAAATTCAACCGTAACTCGGATGGAAATAATTTATATATGAAAATGATCAGAAAAATATGAAGAATCTGTTTATGCCATGATCATGCATGTTTGAACAAGTTAGCACCACTGAATAGGATGAATCATGATTAGGTAACTTATGAAATAGCATTTTGAGTTGAATTCAACCTTGTTTGAATTCCACCCAACTAACTTGGTTTATTATTGCATTAGGTGAATTCAGTACCTAACATGATCATGCATCATATATGTGCATTGCATTGATTGTGTTCTCTCTTGTTTGCCGGTAATTGTCCCTCTCGTAGACGACGCATCGACGATGAGTTCGATGACACCGATGAAGAATTATATTATCTTCGAAGTGCCGTGCAAGCAAAACCCCTTGTTCATTCCGATATAATCCCACTCTCTCGCCCTGCTCTATTTTATTGCATTAGGACAACAACGATTCAACTGTTACTTGCTGCGGTAGCTGAACCCTTGATCCTTTGCATGACCTGTCATTCCACAAGAATTAGATGAAACCCACTAGCATGAGTAGGAGTTGTTTGAGCCCATGTTGTGCCTACTCATTTATGCTTGTTGTCATGCCTGCTATCGCTTAGAGTTGAGTCGGTCTGATTCATCGGGAATGAATTGGAATTGTTATGAACATGTCCTATTGTGTGTGAGCTAAGTGTGTGAACACGATTTGGTAAAGGTAGCGTGAGAGGCCATGTAGGAGTACATGGTGGGTTGTCTCATTGCAGCCGCCCTCGTGAACTGAGTTCTGTGTTTGTGATCCATGAACTAGCTACTACCACGCATTGGGCCCAAACCAATGGACCTTCTCGCTTTTGACCACCCTTGTCCTCATCCGGAGTTGCAAGTAGTTTCGTGTTTGTAGCATGTCAATGACGCAACGCTGACCTTAGGGGTGGGTTGTGTTATGGTAGGCACTGTGGGTCCGTGTACCGAAAGCCCGCTTGGTATCTCGGGAACCCTGCACACATCGCTCGGGCTGTATGGGAAACCTCGGCCGGACTCTCATGGATGGAACCCGAATAGGCGATAAACCTGACTAGGGACTTGAGTGTTTAGGTAGGCCGTGGCCGACACCCACGCTGGCTTCCGCTGAAGGTTGCCGAGTACATGTCGTAAACGGCGGTAAGTGGTGAGAGCGCAGTGAAGAAGTACACCCCGCAGGTTTAATATGATCTATTCAATAGCCGTGTCCACGGAGAAGGACTTCGGGTTGCCTATATCAGTTCATAGACAAGTGAAAGTGGATACTCTAAAATGCGCAAGATAAGCGTGAGTGCTATGGATGGCGCTCTCGTAGGGAGACGGAGCGGATCCATAGTGGTGTATTGATATGGTGAATATGTGGACTCGTAGCGCCACCTCAAAAGAGTTACTTGCAAATGAGATCAGATAGCCACCGAGTCAAAGCTGGCTTGCTGCAGTCCAAACTCCACCACCCCTTTTGATAATGATGCATATGTAGTTAGTTCTGATGTAAGTCTTGCTGAGTACAATTGTACTCACGCTTGCTTATTTTATGTTTTGCGAGAGACGCCTGTCTCACTAGTAGTTCCACGTGACTTCGACGCTTAGCTTGTTACCTCAGCTACGATCTTGTGCCCTCGGCAGATCTCGTAGATAGTCGGGCTTCTCACCTTTTCATTTATAGTTGTCTGCACTCTGCATATGTTTAGCTTCCGCTTGTGTTTTGACTTGTATGTTTCGAGTGTTGGGTCATGAGACCCATGTTTGTAATATCTCGCCTCCTGAGCCTAATGAATAATATTTTGAGTCGAGAGTTATGTTGTGATGCCATGTTGTATCTACGCATATTGAGCATAATGTGTATGTTTGAAATGCTTGGTATGTGGGATCCGACAAACTAGTTGTTTTTCCTTGGCAGCCTCTCATATGGGGAAATGTAGTCTCGTGCTTCCGAGCGATAGTAGTCCGCCACAGCCCGGTTCACCGAGTCCTGCTAGCCCAAAGACTACTGCTTGGACACTTGACTGGCGGGCATGTGTTTCACTTCGCTCCTATGTCTGTCCTCGGGAAATGTCACGCGGTGTTATTCGAGTCCTCGCCTAGCCTGCTACAGCCCGGGATACCGGAGTCCTCATAGCCCAAAGGCTACAGCCCGAATATATACGTTGATGACCGACATGCTCGATGTGATTCATGTATGCCTGTCCCCATAGGTTAGCGCCGCTTTGGTTCACGACTAGCCATGTCGGCCCGGTTCTTTGTCATATGGATGCTAGCGATACTATCATATACGTGAGCCAAAAGACGCAAACGGTCCCGGCCATGGTAAGGCGACACCGTGGGAATACCGTGCGTGAGGCCGCAAAGTGATATGATGTGTTACATGCTAGATCGGTGTGGCTTAGGATCGGGTCCCGACAGATTGGTATCGAGCTCGATCGCTCAGAGGATTACCAAGCCAAACTGGTCAAGTTGTGTCTAGAAATGCTTTAGTTATATAAGGGAATTGATTGTGGAAGGAACGTAAGGCTCTTTTACTCCTTATACCTCATGACCTTCTCGATCCGAGTCATCCTCTTCTCTCTACGGGTTTAAGAACTAGGCTTCTCATCTATCCATTAGGATGACGTGTTACTAATCCATAGACCTTTAAGATTGTTGGATTTAATCCCCGCTCAGTTCCTCGCTATTTCTATATGATAACCGTTGATCTCGTAATCTTGTTATGATGTTGTTGAGTGGTTATGCCACCATTTTCTGCAGGATGTCTCAAATCATTTTGAGCATTTACAGCGTTATGTCTGTCCGAGTCATCCCAGTGTCTCTAAATAGTCCGATGCATTTGCAAATCCTTCCTCCCGCTCTCGATGTCCTTTTGGCCGGATTACACACTAACCAGTCAATGAGGTACTGCTGTTTCACATATATGCTGGAACTATTATTACGACCCTAGATGCTTAGGAGGTCACCTAGCAATTTAGCAATGCTTTTATATCCCCAGTGTGATGATTCTGGCCATCATTTTCGAAAGCATCCCGTGATGCCATTTAGTAGTAGGTATTCTACTCCTGGGTTGTTGAACCCGAGATTCATCCTACTTCATGTTGTTAGTATTTATTAGTGCCTTTAGGATATTAGTAACCCTGCGATAGTCCTCAAGGTCCGTGATATTTCCTTCTTCCAAATACTACGAACCGCTTATGGCGAAGTTCTTTGAGCCAAAAGATCACAATAAGAGTGCTTTTGAGGAGTTCTCCATTCATAATTGTGAATCTGCCAATTCTACCTTTCTCGCATGGATTATCCGGAAGAAATGTTGAGCTTGCTCGACATACCAATCTGTGCATCCACAACTCAGAAAGTTATATGTTCCTTTGAGTTGTTCTCTTAGATGCCCTCCGATCTTCATCTATCAATTGATAGCCAAGGGTATGTGTGCATTTGTGTTCATCGATGCATTTTATCCTTGTGGTCCGTCAAGCCATTCTATTCCGAATGACTAGGAGAAACAAACTCCAAAGACTTCATCCATTTCTAGGATTGGGTCAAAGTAGTTGTATCCCGCAGATCAAAATGCCAATTCAGCTTTTGATTCTGTTCTACCCTGAAGTATTACCATCTTTACGTCAAGAGTGTCATGAGGATTGCACTAACTCTCATGAATTTTTGACGAGTGATACTTCTCACCATCATCATTCATTCCTCGGTCCCGTTATTGTAACCGAATGCCGACAAGTGAGTTGTGATGTGAAATCGATACTCCCAAAGAACCTTGTTGCTTGATAGTGAATGGACAATATTCTCATTCTTAGCGTGTTGGTTATTAAACCATCATCCTAAGATTGATCGTGCTACCTAGTCCCTAATTCGTGCACACCTCGATTGATGAGTTGGGATCTTGTCAAGTCCTCGCCATTTGATAATATCGCCTTGCCCTCAAAAGCAAGATTGCTCTCGAGCTTAGTAACATACGGTGGTTCGTGACTTTCCAAATATCTTCTTGGAAGTGTTACCGGTTGTTCCCGATGTTATGTTAAGCTCGTGATCAAGTTGGTTTCTTGTGAACCACCCTTCTCCAAGAATCTGTGTTGGATATCCCTAAGCTAGTTGGTTGCTAGACAACAACTTGGAGAGTTGGAAGATAAAAGCTTGCCTAACCTAGTTCGATCCAAGGGATATTCTTGTGTAGTGTGTGTTGAAGAAGGATGATATCTTCATCGATTGGTCCCTGTGATCAGTTGTTGGATCTATTGTCCTACCAATTCTTTGACTTGAGTATGGGCCATTGTCAAGTCAAATCAGAACCAACGATATTCGTAATGTTGTCTTACTCGTGGTTGATCCTTCGAGCATACACCGTTACATCTTTTGGTCTGACCAATACTATCACGTGTTCACATGATGGTGGAAGTCCAGTGATATGGAAATTCGATGAGTTGTCGTTGAGCCCATCAAGAGCATTTTGTCTCCCCATGAGTCATGTTGAGCATCAACCTAGTGTTGGAAACTTGTGTAAGCAATTCTTCGTGTTTCGTTCATGAAGCATATGTTTGGATGAAAGTAGTGACTTCCTCTAATTCATGTGCATATGGTGTAAGTTGCCGCCATGAATTTGAGAAAGGTTTGTTTTGTTCCTTTGGAATCATCCCAAGTCACCATGCACGCATGAAGTATTCTATGGTCCGATAGACTGATCATCTTCATCCCATATGGATTCCATAGCACACCAAGCCACTGATTGAATTGTTCAAGGAAAAGGAGTTCCTTCATAACAACTAGTCATGACTTATGATCGGACTTCGTTATCCTCGATGATGGTTCCCACCCGAACTCGGTAGTGTTTTATTATAAGACTACCATGTGGTCATGCTTGTCCAGGACAACATGTTCACGTGTTTGTAGCAAAACCAGCTCATGTTTTGGAGCTTGCTACCTTAGTTCACTTCCCGAGATTCTCGCAACGTTATCGCGCAAATTGTGTTGTAACCTTTCCTTTCGTACATGCTAAGTCTGAAATATCCTAACACCAACCAGATCGGAATCTTAGGCAGATATGATGGTTGGAACATTCAACAGTTGCATTTCGCTCCCAGCTTGCACCGCCCTTGTGCTATCTCGCTATAGACTGCCTTCTTAGCAATTCTTGCCAGGTTTATCTTCAAAAAGGATTTACCATGGGTTCCCCCACCTTCGATGATAAGCAAATCGTCCATTGCGTTGTCTTCAACAAGGTAGTCCACATCATCCATTCTAGTCCGGTGTACCATTCCTTTGCACTCCACCAAATGATCGCCAGTGATTGCCTTAGGCTGGTATAAAGAGTTCCAATGATCTATGGATCAAAAGTAATTCTTTTTGCCACTTAAGGAATAGTTCCTGCGCCACCTTTCTCGAGGTGTCCTGTTACGGGATCATGGTGAATATTTCTCGCCACCATGATACCATCCACCATTTTCCTAAAGCGTGGAATTGTTGCCACTAATCAAACTTCGTTGTTGTTCTTCCATCCCCTCGATGCATTTTGTGTCTCAACTCGAGATGTGACACCGCCTCAGTCCGTGAGTTGATCATGTTTACCCGATCTTCATTAAGATCGGATCATGTAGGGTTTCCTTCTTCTGTTGTCGAGTCGGGTGAAGATCTCAAGACGCCAAGATCAAGAAGATGGAGGAACCAACATCTTCGAGGAAGGCAATTGATCATGGGAATTGTAATAGTTTGTGACCTCCCTTTCCTCTTACTCACGCCTTGAATCTCGGGCAGATTCTTGTTTAGTGGGGGTGAGTTGTCACATCCCTAGAATTGCTTGACATTAGTTGCATTAAGGCATTCATGTCATCATGTTAATTTCCATGAAAATTGAAATGGGGATTTGTGAAACCCTCAGAATCACTTTTGGAAATGACCTAAATAAAAATCGCCCAAAAGGTCCAAGAAAATGCTCATGTGGTTCTCCTCGAAATATTGGACAGAGTTAACAATCTAACCAATATTTTTAGGATCTCATAAGTATTTATTTTGGGCATTTGGAATTAATACGGTAAATATTTGTCTTGGATATATATTACTATGTATATAAAATATTGTCCAAAATTGTGCCTTTTGTTGAGGAGCTCGAATAATATAGTTAGCTCCTCGCAAAAATTGGCATAATTAAATAAATTGATTTAGTATTTTATTTAAATCAAAACAGATGTCGAAAATTAGAAAACAGAAATAAAAGGGATGCTTACCTGCTTACCTAGCGCCTCAACTGCCCGCTTTTCCCCTCTGGCCGGTCCGGCTGGCCCAGCCCACCACGCCCCACCGCCATCGCCTTCCTCTCGCTGAAGGAAGAGGCGAGGCGTGGCGCGCCGCAATGCCACCGCCACCTCCCACCCTCGCCTGCTTCACCCCGACGCCTCGACGCCTCCCGACAGCCACGCCTCGCCCTCTCACTCCCTCCCTCGAACGCCTCCCTCCTCCTCCTCCTTCTCGCCTGACCGAGCGGCCTGCCGCCACTGCCGCTGCTCACGCCCACAGCCACCGCCTCACCTCCCGGTGTCCCCAAGCTCCGCCGCCTACTCCTCCTCCTCACCGCCTCCAGCGCCACCGAGGCCTGCTCCGCCACCGCTGCCTTCTTCCTCCTCGCCACCGAGATCGCCATGACCTCCCCGTCGCCACCAGCCCTCCCCGAGCACGCCGAGGCCACCCCGCACTCGTGAGCTCCTCTTCTTTCCCTCATCCCTCTCGTCTCACGCGCTTCGCAGCCCGCCTCATGGGCACCTGGCCGCCATGCCATGGCCGGCAAGCTCCGGCCCCGAGCCTCCGCCTCGCTTAGCAGCTCCGACAAGGCCTCGCTGCCCTCTAGGTGCTGCCTAGCACCTCCGCTCACTCCCCACGAGCCGCAACACCGCCGCAAGACTTACTCGAGCTCCGGCCGCCGCCAAGTTCGTCAGCCGGCCTATACCGCCGCCTGAGCTCTAACCACCCCACCAAGAACCTCAAGATCCTCAGCTCTCAGAGGTACCTCCCCGCCTTTTGTTGGCCGGAATGGCCATTTGCACTTGCGCCGCCGTCCGGGTTCGCCGGCGGCTAAACGCCGACGCCATCGACTCACTGACCGGCGTGGTTGACCACCGCCTGGTTTGACCTCCCTCTCCTCATCGACATGCGGCCCCGCCTGCTAACCACTCTAGTTAGGTTTAAACTAACTTAACTAACCCCGTTAGTACTAATTAACTAGGTTAGTTAGTTAGTCATCGACGCAGGCCCCACACGCCGATTTGACCTGGTCGGCGCTTTTGACTTGTCGACGCCACCTCGACGTCAGTCGACGCAGAATATTCTTTTCTGGATTTAATTTAATTCAGAAAATTCGTAAAATGTCCTAAACTTCTAAAAATCATATAAATTCAACCGTAACTCGGATGGAAATAATTTATATATGAAAATGATCAGAAAAATATGAAGAATCTGTTTATGCAATGATCATGCATGTTTAAACAAGTTAGCACCACTGAATAGGATGAATCATGATTAGGTAACTTATGAAATAGCATTTTGAGTTGGAATTCAACCTTGTTTGAATTCCACTCCAACTAACTTGGTTTATTATTGCATTAGGTGAATTCAGTACCTTAACATGATCATGCATCATATATGTGCATTGCATTGATTGTGTTCTCTTGTTTGCCGGTAATTGTCCCTCTCGTAGACGATTATGCATCGACGATGAGTTCGATGACACCGATGAAGAATTATATTATCTTCGAAGTGCTGTGCAAGCAAAACCCCTTGTTCATTCCGATATAATCCCACTCTCTCGCCTCCTGCTCTATTTTATTGCATTAGGACAACAACGATTCAATGTTATTTGCTGCGTAGCTGAACCCCTTGATCCTTTGCATGACCTGTCATTCCACAAGAATTAGATGAAACCCACTAGCATGAGTAGGAGTTGTTTGAGCCCATGTTGTGCCTACTCATTTATGCTTGTTGTCATGCCTGCATCGCTTAGAGTTGAGTCGGTCTGATTCATCGGGAATGAATTGGAATTGTTATGAACATGTCCTATTGTGTGTGAGCTAAGTGTGAACACGATTTGGTAAAGGTAGCGTGAGAGGCCATGTAGGAGTACATGGTGGGTTGTCTCATTGCAGCCGCCCTCGTGAACTGAGTTCTGTGTTTGTGATCCATGAACTAGCTACTACCACGCATTGGGCCCAAACCAATGGACCTCTCGCTTCTTGACCACCCTTGTCCTTAGTCCGGAGTTGCAAGTAGTTTCGTGTTTGTAGCATGTCAGGGCCGACGCAACGCTGACCTTAGGGGTGGGTTGTGTTGCGGTAGGCACCGTGGCCCGTGTACCGAAAGTGCCCGCTTGGTATCTCGGAACCCCGCACACATCGCTCGGGCTGTATGGGAAACCTCGCCGGACTCCCCATGGATGGAACCCGAATAGGCGATAAACCTGACTAGGGACTTGAGTGTTTAGGTAGGCCGTGGCCGACACCCACGCTGGGCTTCCGCTGAAGGTTGCCGAGTACATGTCGTAAACGGCGGTAAGTGGTGAGAGCGTGTGAAGAAGTACACCCCGCAGGGTTTAATATGATCTATTCAATAGCCGTGTCCACGGAGAAGGACTTCGGGTTGCCTATATCAGTTCATAGACAAGTGAAAGTGGATACTCTAAAATGCGCAAGATAAGCGTGAGTGCTATGGATGGCGCTTCTCGTAGGGAGACGGAGCGGATCCATAGTGGTGTATTGATATGGTGAATATGTGGACTCGTAGCGCCACCTCAAAAGAGTTACTTGCAATGAGATCAGATAGCCACCGAGTCAAAGCTGGCTTGCTGCAGTCAAACTCCACCACCCCTTTTGATAATGATGCATATGTAGTTAGTTCTGATAAGTCTTGCTGAGTACAATTGTACTCACGCTTGCTTATTTTATGTTTTGCAGAGACGCGCGGCCTCACTAGTAGTTCCACGTGGACTTCGACGCTTAGCTTGTTACCTCACCACGATCTTGTGCCTCGGCAGATCTCGGTAGATAGTCGGGCTTCAGCCTTTTCATTTATAGTTGTCTGCACTCGACATGTTTAGCTTCCGCTTGTGTTTTGACTTGTATGTTTCGAGTGTTGGGTCATGAGACCCATGTTTGTAATATCTCGCCTCGAGCCTAATGAATAATATTTTGAGTCATAGAGTTATGTTGTGATGCCATGTTGTATCTACGCATATTGAGCATAATGTGTGTATGTTTGAAATGCTTGGTATGTGGGATCCGACAAACTAGTTGTTTTTCCTTGGCAGCCTCTCATATGGGGAAATGTAGTCTCGTGCTTCGAGCGATAGTAGTCCGCTACAGCCCGGTTCACCGAGTCCTCGCTAGCCCAAAGACTACCGCTTGGACACTTGACTGGCCGGCATGTGTTTCACTTCTGCTCCTATGTCTGTCCCTCGGGAAATGTCACGCGGTGTTATTCGAGTCCTGCCTAGCCTGCTACAGCCCGATACCGGAGTCCTCATAGCCCAAAGGCTACAGCCCGAATATATACGTTGATGACCGACATGCTCGATGTGATTCATGTATGCCTGTCCCCATAGGTTAGCGCCGGTTCACGACCAGCCATGTCGGCCCGGTTCTTTGTCATATGGATGCTAGCGATACTATCATATACGTGAGCCAAAAGACGCAAACGGTCCCGGGCCATGGTAAGGCGACACCCGTGGGAATACCGTGCGTGAGGCCGCAAAGTGATATGATGTGTTACATGCTAGATCGGTGTGGCTTAGGATCGGGGTCCTGACAAAGATTTACACAAATAAGGGAAGAGGAGTACCTCTTTCGCTGGGTAATGTTGTGTCCTCCTTCTGCTTTTTCCAACGATATTCTTGTGGTTCGCTGGAAACGAAGTTGTGGAGGATGGTGGAGCCTTGATTTAACCCATGTGATACGCCTCCAACGATCTACTTTTCCAAACACTTTTGCCCTTGTTTTGGACTCTAACTTGCATGATTTGAATGGAACTAACCCGGACTGACGCTGTTTTCAGCAGAATTGCCATGGTGTTATTTTTGTGCAGAAATAAAAGTTCTCGAATGACCTAAAAATCCACGGAGACATGTTTTGGAATTAATAAAAAATACTGGCAAAAGAATCAGCATCAGGGGCCCACACCCTGTCCACAAGGGTGCAAGGCGCCTGCCGCCTCGTGGCCCTCGACTCCACCGCCTCAACCCCGACTCCATATATTCACGCTCATGAGGAAAAATTAGAGAGAAGGATTCATTGCGCTTTATGATACGGTCGCCGCCAAGCCCTAATCTCTCTCTGAGGGCTGATCTGGAGTCCGCTTGGGACTCTGCAGAGAGGGAATCATTATCGCCGCCATCATCAACCATCCTCCATCGCCAATTTCATGATGCACATCGCTGTGCGTGAGTAATCCCATCGTAGGCTTGTCGGACGGTGATGGGTTGGATGAGATTTACCATGTAATCGAAGTTAGTTTTGTTATGTAGCGACCGACCCAAAATCGGTCAAATCTCTCGTTCCGCATTCATCCCAAGATCATGCTGGTACTCACAAGACATCGATAAAGTAATCAAAGTTCAATCACACCTGAATATCATTAAACGATTCTCATATAGAGTCTTTATTACAAGGAATAAATTCGCTCAAGGCCAACTCATGAGAAATAAACTACTAATGCCATGGAAGGCCGAGGTAAAGCGAGTCCATCCGACTCAAAGGGCAATCGCCAAGCGCTGAGCGTAGCCTCACCCCCCGATCGAATATATCTCGCAACATAATACGTTGCAGCCATGTAGGTCAGCTTTTGGAATAAGTGGCAAGTCATGAAGAATAACAATAATAAAGTTGCTAACACTATATGCATTTTGGCTGTGGAGCTCTAAGTTTCATCATTTTTTTTGCGAAAAGCAAATTTTATCCTACTACAAAGGACTTGCTTGCAAATTACTACAATTGTTGGTAGTTATTGAGATGGTTCCGCCAACCAATATCTCGCTCCCAAATTATTAAGTCATAACCCTCAAATTAATTCATTAATTTTAGTGTTGAGATATCCGAATACTTCCAAGTTACAGAGGCTCAAATGTCCGTGAATCGGGACACGGCTAATCGATTAGATCTTTAAACTCGCAGAGGGTTGCGACTTTCCCCGCAAGAATCATTCCTCCTTTAAAGTCTTCGACTTCATGGTGTTTGAAGACGGACGAATGAAACAGGTCTTCCAAAGAGTTCTTCCGCCACCGCCGGTACCCATCCAATCCTACCGCTCGCTACTTCTCGTAGTACCGCCCAGCCAAATACTACTAGGGTCAACCCAGCCAGAGCCCATAATGGCTTGCGGCTGCATGTAAGCTTCCGGTCATGGGGCATCCATCCTTCTCTTTGTGGCTGGGTGAAGCTCGCAGGATGTCATGGCGCTTCTCCATGCATCCCGCCACCACTGGTGCTCCAGGTGCCCACAACCGCCCTCCACCCAAGAGTGATTTTCCAAAGTCCATCTTGATCATTGTAGTCCATGGGGTCATCATCATCATTGACTCTCACATCTTGCTTATGAATTTCTCTCATCCCAAATCCCGTCTACGAGCATAGCAAAATAACTACTACGTCCCGGGGTCATGGTAACAAGGGGATTGGTTCATCCTACCACAAGATACTACTCAAGTTTAATGACTTCAAGATTTCACTACTGCATGCATGGTGGGGTGGTGACAACTACTAATGCACAAAAACATAGGTATTGAAATAACATGATCAAAACTTGCCTTGCCGATGATCCTCGAAGCTAAAGAGTCGAGTAGCAAGCTTCAAGATCTGAAACTCTACCGAGACAAACAATAACACAATAAGCATAAAGCAAGAGGATCACACAAGATAACAATATTAACATAGCACAACAAAACAATCAAAACCAAATCCAAAAGAAAACTCAAAGAAACCAATTCAAAGTTTTTCCCTACTCCAAACAATAACTAAAATAGTTTTTATATAGCAAAATTCCTTAATATAACCTAATCATGGTTTTAGGTTAACTAAACAGGAAAGGATTCACTAAGCAACTAGGAGCAAAAAGAATTAATTAAATAGCTATTATAAAACTCTTTTAGGCCTAATCCAATTTCTATTAAGAAAATAATTTAAAACTTTTATTAATTATAAATAAAAGTTCATCTACTAGAATGACAGAAACTATCCTAGAATAACTAATCACAAGTTAAAAATAAATTAATTTACTAATTAATTGATTAGGAAAACAGAACTAGTCAATTAATTAGGATTAATAGGATTCTGCCTAGAACTAATTATTTATTAATTCCTAAAATACCAAAGTTAATTTCTAGGGTTTGGTAATGTCAAAATAAAGTGGTGACAAAAAGAATCATGCAAAAATAATTTTTCTAACTAAAGTTATAGCAGATTTACTATTCTGACTAAAACAATATTAAAGCATTTTTAATTATTTTTAACATAGCTATATATATATTCTACAGAAACTACATAAAATTTGCAATCCAACAAAAAAAGAATCCCTCAAAAATATTAAACAGAATAAAAGATATACATTTTTGAAAACTGAAACTATTCGGCTAGAACAGAAAATCAAAATAAAAAGAAAAAGGCCTAATGGGCCTATACTGTGCACTAGGCGTAACTTAGTCTAAACGGGCCCTAGGTTTAAACTAAACGAACCGGCCTAAACAAATAAACCTAAACTAAAAATAAACCGAAAAGGACCGGCCGGTTTTTCTAACTAAAACCTAACCCTTCGGGTTCTAATCTCGCCATCGATCTAAGATCGGACGGGGTGCTCGTGACTTACCGGACTCATGGACGGCGGGCGGCGGGCGAAGTGCTTCGAGGCGTCTGGGCTTGGGAGCCCGGCGACTGCTCGGGAGACGCGCACGGGTCGGGAGGGGTTCGTGGTGTTGGGGAGGGTCGGGTGCACCAGGCCGACGGCGGCAACAATGGCGGGAGGGCTCGACTCCGGCGAGCGCAAACGGAGGACGAGGGGTGCGGCGAGCCTCGGGGAATAAAAGGGGCTCGGCTTTTATAGCCAGGGCCTCGCCTCTTCGAAGGGCATCGGGCGGTCGGGGATCCGGATCTTCGATCCGGTGGATCTCCGCAGGAGGGCGTGGCGGGCGAGGGGGAAGGAAGACGGGCGGGTCCCACGAGTCAGCGAGAGAGAGAGGGCGAGGGGTCGGGTGGCCGAGGCCTAGCGCCTGGCGAAGCGGGCGAGGGGGTGCGGCGCTGGCTGGCTCTGGCTGGTCGCTGGGGGCCTGGGCTAATGGGCTCGGCTGGCCTCTGGGTGGGGTGGAGGAGGCGGCGCTGGCCGGGCTGGGGTGGCTCTGGCGGGCGCCTGAGGGTTTTTTTTATTTTATTTTTAAATAAAACCAAAACAAAAATAAAACCAAATCTATACATAATTTATATAGGGTATATATATACCAAAATGATCAGGGAATATTCCTTTCATTTGAACATTTTTCCAAAGGCAAAATCCAAACTTTATGAAAATCCATTTTTTCAAATTCAAATAAAATTCAGATTTGAATTCCAAAACTTTTGGCATTGTTTCTCCGATATTTTTGGAGTGTCATGTTTGCTCCTCTCATACTTTTGATCAAGTATTTATCAGCTTAGTTTTTGAAATGTTTCCACATGCCAAAGTTTGAAATTCAAATTCAAAACTCAACTTGCTCAAACTTCAAATGGCATTCAAATTCAAACAGATGCATAGGATGCTTAGCTATAATTGTAAAACATTCCAAATAGGAAATTTGGGATGTTACAAACCTACCACTTTAAGATGAATCTCGCCGAGATTCGGGTTGGCTAGCAATAGGTGCGGATGGTCTCGACGAAGATCTTCTTCGCTCCTGTGTGGCTTCTTCCTCGTGTGGTGACTCCACAAGACCTTGCAAAATTTGATGACTTTGCTACGGTGACTCGCTTGCGCCTCAAGAATACGGACGGTTTCTCCTTGTAAGTCGATCACCGCTGTTGTATGGCCTCTAGGGCACTGTGTCTCAACGGAACATCGGCCATGTCGGCATGACACTTCTTCAACCGAGAAACGTGGAAGACATCATGAACTCCGGACAATCCTTCCGCAATTCCAACTTGTATGCAACTTCTCCACGACGCTCGAGGATTTTGTAGGGCCAATGAATCGGGTGCTAACTTTCCTTGACTCCAAACCTCTTGATTCCACGGTGGAGACACACGAAGATAGGCTCGGTCTCCCACTTCGTAAGTCACCTCCTTGCGCCATCGCTTTCGATAACTCTTCTGTCTAGACTGTGCTATCTTGAGTCTGTCTCAATTAGCTTGACTTTCTTCGAATCCTTGATAAGGTCGGAACCAAAAGTGATCGATCTCCAACACTATCCCACAAAGAATGGTGTTCGCACCTCCTTCCGTATAGAGCTTCGAAGGGGCCATCTTCAAACTGGATTGATAATCGTTGTTGTATGAGAACTCACGACGGCAAATTATCATCCCAGCTAGACCCATAGTCTAGCACACAAGCTCTCAACATGTCTTCCGTAATCTGATTGACTCTCTCGGTCCGTCCATCTGCTCATGATGAAAAGTCTGTGCTGAATTCCAGCCTCGCACTCCAAAGTTTCATGCAACGCTTCCAAAACTTTGAGGTAAACTGCGCTCCTCTATGTGACACGATTTTCCTAACTCCATGCATACATACGATCCTGGTCATGTATATCTTGGCCAACTTGGCACTGGTATAGGTAGTCTTCACGGAATGAAGTGAGCTACCTTAGTCAAACGATCAACTACTACCCAGATAGAATCATAACCCGAACGGGTCCCGGTAATCCCGTGATGAAATCCATACCAAGTTTCTCCCATTTCCAATCGGAATTGGCAAAGGTTGAAGTAACCCCGCTGGCTTCGATGCTCGCCTTTACACGCTGACAAACATCACATATCGCTACGCACTCGCAATGTCCTTCTTCATACCGCCCACCGTAAACTTTGCTTCAAATCCAGTACATCTTGGTGTTGCCGGATGAATCGAGTACGGTGAATCATGAGCCTCAAGAATTAGCTTCCTGAGCTCGGGATCATTGGGCACGTAAATACGATCCTCAAACCATATAGTTCCATGTTCATCCTTACGGAATCCTTTAGATTTTCCTTCCTCCATCTTTTGCTTTATCTCATCGATTTCCTTGTCCGACTTCTGGCTTCACGAATCCTTTCGGTCAAGGTGGACTGAACTTCCAGAGTTGCACAAATCCTTTCGAACTATCTCCGCCGGAGATCTCTCGAGGTCATCGACCAACTCCTGGGGTAATCCTCCCGCGTAAGAGTATTCACATAATTTACGGCTCAAAGCATCTGCTACAACATTGGCCTTACCGGGTGGTAATGCAATCTCATGTCGTAGTCCTTTATCAACTCTAGCCATCTCCTCCGCTCGAGGTTCAATTCTTCAAGTGAAGATATATTTCAAACTCTTGTGATCTATGTAGACATCACAACGATTTCGATGAGGAAATGTCTCCGTGTCTTGAGTGCGTGCACTACAAATGCTAACTCCAAATCATGCGTGGCATAATTCATCTCATGAGGCCGAG
This sequence comes from Aegilops longissima, assembly GCA_021605205.1. Lineage (NCBI taxonomy): Eukaryota > Viridiplantae > Streptophyta > Magnoliopsida > Poales > Poaceae > Aegilops > Aegilops longissima. The sequence goes on along the minus strand of JAHIAM010002208.1, from coordinate 4,190 downwards.
CTGTCTGGAGGCATAAGCTACAACCTTACCTTCCTGCATCAATACTCCTCCGAGTCCTTGACGAGAAGCGCCACAATAAACCTGGTATTCCTTATGTATGTCCGCAAAATTAACACTGGGCTGTGACCAACCGCTTTCTTCAATTCCTGAAACCGGCTTCACATTCCTCGTCCAAACATACTTGGCTTCCTTCTTCAACAACTCAGTCATGGGCTTGGCAATCTTTGAGAAGTTCTCAATGAACCTCCGATAATATCCTCGCGAGTCCGAGAAAACTGGATCTCCTTGATCGAGGTGGGTGATCGCCAATCGGTGATCGATTCAACCTTGGCGGATCAATCTGCTATTCCTTCTCCTGAAATAACATGTCCGAGGAATCCAACTTCCTTCAACCAAAATTCACATTTGCTGAATTTGGCATACAACTGATGTTCTCAAGTTTCTCCGAACTAGACGCAAATGTTCCTTATGCTCTTCCTCGCTCTTGGAGAAAATCAATATATCATCGATGAACACCACGACAAACTTGTCCAAATACTCCATGAACACCTTGTTCATCAAATTCATGAAGTATGCAGGAGCATTAGTCAATCCAAATGACATGACGGTATACTCAGATAAACCATACCGTAGTGAATGCTGTTTTGGGTATATCCTTTTCACGAATTTTCAATCGGTGATACCCGATCAAGATCGATCTTAGAGAATACCTTGGCTCCAACAAGCTGATCAAACAAGTCATTGATCATCGGCAGAGGGTACTTGTTCTTGATGGTTACTTCGCTCAATGCACGATAATCCACAACCATCCTCAAGCTTCCATCCTTCTTCTCTACCAAAAGAACTGGGCTCCCAAGGTGATGAGCTTGGACTAATATATCCTTTCTCCAATAACTCATTTATTTTATCCTTGATCTCTTTCAACTCATTCGTGGCATCCGTAAGGTCTCTTGGATATTGAGGCTGTGCCGGCAATAACTCGATCAGAAATTCAATGTCCCCGTCCGGTGGCATTCTCGTAATTCCTCCGGAACACGCGGAAATTCTTGCACCATCGGCACTTCCTCCCTAACTACTCCCGTGAGGGAATGCACTGATTCTTCATCCGGCTGTGCTCGCTACATATTTGATCCTCTTCTCGCCCGGTGGTGAGCAGAATAGACTTGCCGGCACAACCAATGTTCCTTCATACTTTGACAACCAATCCATGCCTAGGATTACATCCAAGGTCTGAGTTTCCAACACTATGAGTTCCACGGAAATTTGTGGTTCCCGATGTTGAGGGTTGCAGTGACAGCTTAAACCCGCCATTATTTCTCCTCCTCGCGAACTGATGCGAAGGGGCTTCTAAGGGTTCTAGTGCGAATCCGTATTTTTCCACAACTACCCTTGATATGAATGAATGCGCTGCACCGTAATCAAAGAGAACCAAAACTGAACGTGAATTCAATAAAACTTACCAACCACAAGTGTCCGGTTGATCATAGACGCCCTCCACGCCGATATGGTTCACTTGAGCACGAGGGAAAGGATTGGGCTTCTTCACGAGCCTCCATTGCCATTCCTGCTCTCCGCTGGCCTCCGGCAGTCGGTGGCGAGTGCCCTGCCTTCCGGCACTTGAAGCAGTGATGTGGCTCGATCCTTCGGAGCCGGGCAGAACGGTGCTGATTGCCATTACCATTTCCATTGCCATTGCCATTGCCATGGCCTGACTTGTTGTCCCGGCTGCGGTTGTTCCCATTTCCTCCATGGTTATGGCCTCCATGGTTATGATGGGTGTGCCCTCCCGAGTACGGTGCATAGCGGGCTTTTGCTGAGTTCCTGAGTTGTGCCTCCGGCTGTACTTCCGCTATGCTTTCTATCTGCTGCTGCTTGCCTTCCGAATGGTGGCCTTGTCTACCAGCTCCCGGTAGTTGTTGAAGGTAGCCACAATAAGCTGCATGCTCAATTCATCATTGAGTCCTCAAGGAACTTCTCCGCTGGCGCGCTCGTGGCCACATCATCGGGGCATAGCGAAGCGAGCTTGTTGACTCATCCACGCATCGTGCCACAAGACGTTCTCTCGGGCGTAAGTTGCGGAACTCACGCTTCTTCGCACTCATGGCTCCAAATGAGACATGAGCAAGGCGAAGGCTCGCTGAATTGATCCCAAGTGATGCCACCCATGGGAAAAGTGGCGTAATTCTCCCACCAAGAAGCTGCAGGTCCATCCAGTTGATGCGCTGCAAAGCGCACCTTCTTAGCATCGCATCCAACGGTGACTAGCTCTTCCAATCTTATGGAGCCAATCGTCACCACAATCGCCTCAGTTACTAGAGAACACCGGCGGATTCAACCTCGAAATCGAGTCAAGTTGTCCACAAGGGTGGTGGTGGTGGTGGATTGTTGGCGTGTTGTTCTGATTCTAATCGAGCTGCATCAAGCATTCTCTGCTGGAGCAGCTGGGTGAGCTCCATGGAAACCAAAGGTCACGCCCCTGAGGCATCCGTGTATTGAGGATGAGAAATTTAGAATAGAACAATGGTCTATGAGAAATAACACTACCCATATGAATGCACAATCATAACACACCAATCATTTATTCATTCCACTCAAACATGGTTCAAACTTGATTACAAAAGCTCATGACTAATCAAGGAAAACATCGGCCTAACTGATCGATTTAAAAGTAAAAGATAACATGGTGGTCGACTAAAAAGTCTTCATCGCTGGCGCCCTCTTGGGGTTTCCTTCGTGGTACCCCTTCAAATCCTGATCATTGCTCACGAGGGGTGCTTCATCTCCACTCGGTAAAGGTCCTCTCCCAAGTCCATCTTTTCCTCTATCGCTGCAAGCTTCATCTTCAGGTCGCCGACAATCTCCATGAAGTCCGTGATTTCTTCCTCATGGCCAAGGAAGTTCATGATGCCTTCTCCTCCAGCTCCAGCCATGGAACAAAGCTTCCGTGTGTCTTCGAGTTACGGCGAGTCTCGAATCTCCCGCTTCGAGAAGACACTCCAAGTCCTGGATGTATGAGAGAGTGGAATCATCCTCAATGGTACGGATGATATCTCCATTCCTTGCCCCGCGAGAAACCATGGCGAGGTCTCGAGTGATCGAGCTCGCCTCAGATTCTCTCGAGATGTCCGAGTGCTCGTAGATCGCCACGCCCCTTCCGATGATCCAGCTTGAACTCAGTGAACTCAAAGTTGATAGGCCTCGGTGTCCTCCAAAGGTTCTCCCTGGATATGCACCTCAATCCAGAGCGGTGTCCGCCTGAAGTGCATTAGTGGGCTTCCCGTGATCGAGGGTAGAGCTATCTTCAGCTGCTTCACCATCTCGACCAGCTTTCTTCCAAGGGCATCGCCTCATCGGGCCGGCGTAACTCCGTAGCAAACTGGGTTGAACTCGCGCCATCTAGAATGTTGCAAAGGGGAGAAGAGTCGAATTGAACAGGAAGAATTATAGAATGAAAAGGGGTTCAAAGTAAATGGTCTCGCTATGGCTTTCCGATCCTAGGGGTTACGATCCTCACGGTCACGTGTGCTCGATACCATCTCAGAGCGACCGACCCAAAATCGTCAAATCTCCGTGTTCTGCATTCATCCCAAGATCATGCCGGTACTCACAAGACATCGATAAAGTAATCAAAGTTCAATCACACCTGAATATCATTAAACGATTCTCATATAGAGTCTTTATTACAAGGGAATAAATTCGCTCAAGGCCAACTCATGAGAAATAAACTACTAATGCCATGGAAGGCCGAGGTAAAGCGAGTCCATCCGACTCCAAAGGGCAATCGCTAAGCGCTGAGCGTAGCCTCACCCCGATCGAATATATCTCGCAACATAATACGTTGCAGCCATGTAGGTCAGCTTTTGGAATAAGCGGCAAGTCATGAAGAATAACAATAATAAAGTTGCTAACACTATATGCATTTTGGCTGTGGAGCTCTAAGTTTCATCATTTTTTTTAAAAGCAAATTTTATCCTACTACAAAGGACTTGCTTGCAAATTACTACAATTGTTGGTAGTTATTGAGATGGTTCCGCCAACCAATATCTCGCTCCCAAATTATTAAGTCATAACCCTCAAATTAATTCATTAATTTTAGTGTTGAGATATCCGAATACTTCCAAGTTACAGAGGCTCAAATGTCCGTGAATCGGGACACGGCTAATCGATTAGATCTTTAAACTCGCAGAGGG
>JAHIAM010002207.1:0-26440 GCA_021605205.1 Aegilops longissima | reverse complement strand
CCCCCTCCTCCAATCCTAATCCAACTAGGAGAGGGGAGTCCTACTACCCGTGTGAGTAGGACTCCTCCAGCGCGCCTCTTTGGCTGGCCGCACCCCCTGTTCCTTATATACAAGGTGGGGGCACCCCATGACACAAGTTGATCTACGGATCGCTCCTTAGCTGTAGCGTGCCCTCCACCATATTCCACTTCGGTCATATCGTCATGAGCTTAGCAAGCCCTCGCGCCGAGAAGTCATATCGTCAGCGCGAGCTTAGGGCGAAGCTCTGGCCGTGGAGCATCATCATCGCTACCACGCCGTCGGTCGACGGAACTCATCCCCGACACTTTGCTGGATCGGAGTCCGGGATCGTCATCGAGCTGAACGTGCTGAACACGGAGGTGCCCGCACGCTCAGTACTTGGATCGGTCGGATCATGAAGACGACGACGACTACATCAACCGCTGTTGTTATAACGCTTCGCTGGGCCCACGAGGGTACGTGACGTGACATTATTTCCCTCTCTGCTATGCCATCACCATGGTCTTGCGGTGCGAGGAAATTTTTGAAATTACTACGCTCCCAACAAAGGGCATCCGAGCCTGGTTTTATGCGCTGATGTCATATGCACGAGTAGAACACAAGTGAGTTGTGGGCGATATAAGTCATACCGCTTACCAGCATGTCATACTTTGGTTCAGCGGTATTGTGAGATGAAGCGCCCGGACCGACACTACGCCAGACGCTTACGCCAGACTGGTTTCACCGCTTGAGCACTAGTTGCTTAAAGGTGACCGTGGGTGTCTCTGCTCTCTCACTTTAGTTGAACGGAGTGTGGCTACGCCCGTCCATGCGAAGGTTAAAACAGCACCAACTTGACAAACTATCGCTGTGGTTTTGATGCGAGGTAAGAACGGTTCTTGCTCAGCCAGTAGAAAGCACGTAAACCTTGCAACAACAAAGTAGAGGACGCCTAACTTGTTTTTGCAGGGCATGTTGTGATGTGATGTGGTCAAGACGTGATGCTATATTTTATTGTATGAGATGATCATGTTTTGTAACCGAAGTTATCGGTAATCGGGAGCCATATGGTTGTCGCTTATTGTATGAAATGCAACGCCATGTAATTGCTTTACTTTATCACTAAGCAAGAGCGATAGTCGAGAAGCAATAGTTGGCAGACGACAACGATGCTATGATGGAGATCAAGGTGTCGCGGCCGTGACGATGGTGGTGATCATGATTTGCAAGCCGAGATGGAGATCACAAGCACAAGATGATGATGACCATATCATATCACTTATATTGATTGCATGTGATGTTTATCCTTTATGCATCTTATCTTGCTTTGATTGACGGTAGCATTATAAGATGATCTCTCACTAAAATTATCAAGAAGTGTTCTCCTGAGTATGCACTGCTGCTAAAAGTTCAGAGTACCTATTACACCACGTGATGATCGGGTGATAAGTTCTACGTCCATCTACAACGGTGCAAGCCAGTTTTGCACACGCAGAATACTCAAGTTAAACTTGACGAGCCTAGCATATGCAGATATGGCCCGGAACACGGAGACCGAAAGGTCGAGCGTGAATCATATAGTAGATATGATCAACATAGTGATGTTCACTATTGAAAACTACTCCATCTCACGTGATGATCGGTTATGGTTTAGTTGATTTGGATCACGTAATCACTTAGATGACTAGAGAGATATCTCGTCTAAGTGGGAGTTTTTAATATGATTAATTGAACTTAAATTTATCATGAACTTAGTACCGATAGTATTTTGCTTGTCTATGTTTATCAGAGATAGATGGCTCGTTGTTGTTCCGCTGAATTTTAATGCTGCCCTTGAGAAAGCAAAGTTGAAAGATGATGGTAGTAAATTACACGGATCGGGTCCGTGAATTTGAGGATTATCCTCATTGCTGCATGTAAGAATTACGCCCCGAAGCACCGCTGTGCCAGCCAGTGCCAGCAGGAGCAACGCCGTAGGTTGTGAACGCTCGCAGAGCAAAGTGATGACTACTCTATAGTTCAGTGTGCTATGCTTTACGGCTTAGAACCGGTCTTCAACGACGTTTTGAACGCCATGGAGCATATGAGATGTTCCATGAGTTGAAGTAATATTTCAAGCAAATGCCCGGATTGAGATATGAAGTTCCAATAAGTTCTATAGCTGCAAGATGGAGGAGAATAGTTCGCCAAGAGCACATACTCAAAATGTCCGTATAACAATCACTTAATTTAGCTGGGAGTTAATCTTCCGGATGATAGTGTCATTGATGAATTCTCCAATCATCGCCACCAAGCTACAAGAGCTTCGTGATGAACTATAATATGCAAGGGATGACTAAGACAATTCTGAGCTCTTCGCAATGCTAAAAGCCATGGAGGTAGAAATCAAGAAAGAGCATCAAGTGTTGATGATCAACAAGACCACTAGTTTCAAGAAAAGGGCAAAAGGAAGAAGAAGGAAACTTCAAAAGAACAGCAAGAAAGTCACGTTGCTCAAGAGAAGAAACCCAAGTCTGACCTAAGCCTGAAACTGAGTGTTTTTACCGCAAGCGATCGACACCGGAAGCGGAACTGCCCCAAGTATTTGCGCGGATAAGAAGGATGGCAAGGTGAACAAAGGTATATGTGATATACATGTTATTGATGTACCTTACTAGAGCTCGTAGTAGCACTGGTATTTGATACTGGTTCGCTGCTAATATTTGCAACTCAAACAGGACTACGGAATAGGCGAGCAATCGCAAAGGACGAGGTGATCGGCGCGCTGGGAAACGGTTCCAAAGTCAATGTGATCGCTATCGGCACGCTACCTCTACATCTACCTTCGGATTAGTTTTAGACCTAAATAATTGTTATTTGGTGCCGCCATGAGCATGAACATTATATCTGGATCTTGTTTGATGCGTAGACGGTTATTCATTTAAATCAGAGAATAATGGTTGTTCTATTTATATGGGTAATATCTTTATGGTTATGCACCCTTGAAGAATGGTCTATTCTTGTTGAATTTCGATGTAGAGTGATACACATATTCATAATGTCGAAGCCAAAATATGCAGAGTTGATAATGATAGTGCAACTTATTTGTGGCAATCGCCGCTTAGGTCATATCGGTGTAAAACGCATGAAGAAATTCCATACATGATGGACTTTTGGAATCACTTGATTATGAATCACTTGGTACTTGCGAATCGTGCCTCATGGGCAAGATGACTAAAACACCGCTCCTCCAGTATGGAGAGAGCAAATGACTTATTGGAAATCATACATACAGATGTATGTGGTCCGATGAATGTTGAAGCTCGTATGGATATCGTTATTTTCACCTTCACAGATGATTTAAGCAGATACGGGTATATCTACTTGATGAAGCATAAATCTGAAACATTTGAAAAGTTCAAAGAATTTCAGAGTGAAGTTGAAAATCATCGTAACAAGAAAAATAAAGTTTCTACGATCTGATCGTGGAGGAGAATATTTGAGTTACGAAGTTTGGTCTACATTTAAAGCAATGCGAATAGTTTCAACTCACGCCAACGGGAACACCAAACAGTAATGGTGTGTCCGAACGTCAGTAATCGTGACTTTACTAGATATGGTGCGATCTATGATGTCTATTTCGATTTACCGCTATCGCTTTGGGGTTATGCTTTAGAGACGGCCGCATTCACGCAATAGGAGACACCGTCAAAATCCGCTGAGAGACGACACCTTATGAACTATGGTTTAGCAAGAAACCAAAGTTGTCGCTTCTGAAAGTTTGGGGTTGCGATGCTTATGTGAAAACCTTCAACCTGATAAGCTTGAACCCAAATCGAAAAATGTGTCTTCATAGGATACCCAAAGGAGACAATTGGGTATACCTTCTATCACAGATCCGAAGGCAAGACATTCTGTTAAGAATAGATCCTTTCTTGAGAAGGAGTTTCCTCGAAAGAAGTGAGTGGGAGGAAAGTGGAACTTGATGAGGTAATAGTACCAGCTCCCTTATTGGAAAGTAGTTCATCACAGAAATCGGCTTCTGTGACACCTACACCAATTAGCGAGGAAGATAATGATAATGATCATGAAACTTCAGATCAAGTTGTCACCGAACTCAGAGATCAACCAGAATAAAATCCGCACCAGAGTGGTACGTAATCCTATTCGGAAGTCATGCTACTAGATCATGGTGAACCCACGAACTATGAAGAAGTGGGGAGCCCAGATTCGCAAAATGGCTTGAAGCCATGAAATCTGAGATGGGATCCATGTATGAGAACAAAGTATGGATCTTTGGTTGACTTGCCGATGATCGGCAAGCCATTGAGAATAAATGGATCTTTAAGAAGAAGACCGACGCGATGGTAACATAACTGCTTATAAAGCTCGACTTGTTGCAAAAGGTTTTCGACAAGTTCAAGGGTTGACTACGATGAGACTTCTCACCCGTAGCGATGCTTAAGTCTGTCCGAATCATGTTAGCAATTGCCGCGATTTTATGATTATGAAATTTGGCAAATGGATGTAAAAACTGCATTCTTGAATGGATTTCTAGAAGAAGAGTTGTATATGATGCAACCAGAAGGTTTTGTTGATCCAAAGGGCGCTAACAAAGTGTGCAAGCTCCAAATGATCAATTTATGGTCCTGCAAGCCTCTCGAGTTAGAATAAACGCTTTGATAGTGTGATCAAAGATATGGTTTTATATGACTTTGGAGAAGCCTGTGATTTACAAGAAAGAGAGGAGCTCTAGCATTTCTGATATTATATGTGGACGTACATATTATTGATTGGAAATGATATAGAATTTCTGGATAGCATAAAAGGATACTTGAATAAAAGTTTTCAATGAAATACCTCGTGAAGCTGCTTATATATTGGGCATCAAGATCTATAGAGATAGATCAAGACGCTTAATTGACTTTCACAAAGCACATACCTTGATAAAGTTTTGAAGAAGTTCAAAATGGATCAGTGCAAAGAAAGGTTTTTACTCAGACATAAGGTGTAAGATTGAGTCGACTCAATGCCCGACCACAGCAGAAGATAGAGAGAAATGAAAGATATTCCCTATGCTTCAGCCATAGGCTCTATCATGTATGCAATGTCTGTGTACAGCACCTAACGATGCTTAGCTGTAAGCTTGGCAGGAAGGTAGCAAAGTAATCCAGAGTGGATCATCGACAGGGTCAAGAACATCCCAAATACCGAAAAGGACTAAGGATATGTTTCTCGATATGGAGGTGACAAAGAGCTAATCGTAAATGGTTACGCCGATGTAAGTTTTGACACTGATCCGGACGATTCTAAATCGCAAACCGGATATACGATTTTTATTAAACGGTGGAGCTGTCAGCTGGTGCTGTTCTAAACAAAGCATCGTATGGATCTACATGTGAAGCGGAGTACATAGCTGCTTCGGAAGCAGCAAATGAAGGAGTCTGGATGAAAGAGTTCATTTCCGATCTAGGTGTCATACCTAGTGCATCGACCAATGAAGATCTTCTCGTGACAATACTCGTGCAATTGCCTTGGCAAAGGAATCCAGATTTCACAAGAGGACCAAGCATATCAAGAGACGCTCAATTCCATTCGGACCAAGTCCAAGTGGGAGACATAGAGATTTGTAAGATACATACGGATCTGAATGTTGCGACCTGCTGACTAAGCCTCTTCCACGAGCAAAACATGATCAGCACCAAGACTCCATGGGTGTTAGAATCATTACCGGTAATCTAGATTATTGACTTAGTGCAAGTGGGAGATCAAGGAAATATGCCCTAGAGGCAATAATAAAGTTATTATTTATTTCTTATATCATGATAAAATTTTATTATTCATGCTAGAATTGTATTAACTGAAACATAATACATGTGTGAATACATAGACAAACAGAGTGTCACTAGTATGCCTCTATTTTACTAGCTCGTTAAATCAAAGATGGTTATGTTTCCTAACCATAGACATGAGTTGTCATTTGATTAACGAGATCACATCATTAGGAGAATGGTGTGATTGACTTGACCCATTCCGCTAGCTTAGCACTTGATCGCTTAGTATGTTGCTTATGCTTTCTTTATGACTTATACAAAGTTCCTGAAACTATGAGATTATGCAACTCCTGCTAACGGAGGAACACTTTGTGTGCTACCAAACGCCACAACGTGAATCGGGTGATTATAAAGGTACTCTATGTGTGTCTCCAAAAGTATATGTTGAGTTGGCATGAATCGAGATTAGGTTTTGTCACTCCGATTGTCGGAGAGGTATCTTCTGCTTTCTCTCGGTAATACACATCACATAAGTTTTGCAAGCATTGCAACTAATGAGTTAGTTGTGAGATGATGTATTACGGAACGAGTAAAGAGACTTACCGTAATCGAGATTGAACTAGGTATTTGATACCGACGATCGAATCTCGGTAAGTAACATACCGATGACAAAAGGAACAACGATATCGTTATGCGGTTTGACCGATAAAAGATCTTCAGAGAATATGTAGGAACCAATATGGGCATCCAGGTTCCGCTATTGGTTATTGACCGAGAATGGTTCTAGGTCATGTTCAGATAGTTCTCGAACCCGTAGGGTCCGCACGCTAAACGCTTCGGCGATGTTCATTAGTTTATAAGTATTGATGTACCAAGGTTGTTCGAGTCCCGATGTGATCACGGACATGACGAGGAGTCTCGAAATGGTCGAGACATAAAGATTGATATATTGGAAGCCTATGTTTGACTTCGGAAAGGTTCCGATGAAAACAGGAAATTACCGAACACCGGGGTTACGGAACTCTTCGGGTCAATGGGCCTTGATGGGCCATAGGGAGAAGAGGAAGGGCCGCCAGGCAGTCCGCGCCCTCCCCTCTAGTCCGAATAGGACAAGGAGGGGGGGCGGTGCCCCTTCCCTCTTCCCCTCCCCCAATCCTAATCCAACTAGAGAGGGGGGTCCTAGTCCAAGGAGTAGGACCTCCAGCGCGCCTTTGGGCTGGCTGCACCTCCCCCTTGCTCCTTTATATAACGGCAGGGGGCACCACATGACACAAGTTGATCTACGGATCGCCTTAGCCGCAGCGGTGCCCCTCCACCATATTCCACTTCGGTCATATCGTCATGAGCTTAGGCGGCTCCTGCGCCGAGAAGTCATATCGTCGCGAGCTTAGGCGGCTCTCGCGCCGGTGGAGCATCATCATCGCCACCACGCCGTTGCGTTGACGGAACTCATCCCCGACACTTTGCCGGATCGAGTCCGGGATCGCCATCGAGCTGAACGTGTGCTGAACACGGAGGTGCCCGACGCTCGGTACTTGGATCGGTCGGATCGTGAAGACGCATGACTACATCAACCGCTGCTGTTATAACGCTTTTGCTGGGTCACGAGGGTACGCGGATGCACACTCTCCTCTCGCTGCTATGCCATCACCATGGTCTTGCGTAGCGTAGGAAATTTTTGAAATTACTACGCTCCCCAACATTCCCAAGACTACATCAAGTTCAACTTTATCAAGTATGACTATAACTCCAAGGACTCCCATCAAGATGATGTGGATCCCGAAAAGGAAGAACTAGAGAGTTCTTGAGGGTGACTCCACCAACATACTTCACTCATATCATTTTGGCAGAACAAGTGCAAACAACTTCCACATCTTGCACTAGTTCAAGGAGTCACAAACCCTCTTGTTGGTAAGACAAGGGATAAGGTAACCTAATGCTTTCATGGACATCATCTTGTGTGTACTTCACTCTATGTCTATGGATATCTCTGGTTGTTCCTTTGGGACTAACCCATGTAGGTATTGAAAGTGCAACTCACTCCAATGGATTGCTCCAAATGATCTACATCAACATTGAGCATCCACATCTTCAACATCTACATGAAGTCATCATCGACAAAACCCAAGGTTAGTGATAACCCACAAGTATAGGGGATCGCAACATTTTTAGAGGGTAGAGTATTCAACCCAAATTTATAGATTCGAGACAAGGGGAGCCAAAGAATATTTGAAGGTATTAGCAACTGAGTTGTCAATTCAACCACACCTGGAGATTAATTATCTGTAGCAAGTAATCAGTAGCAAAGTAATATGAAAGTTTCGATAATAGTAACAACAGCAACGGTAACAGTAACAGTGATAGTAGTATTTTTGTAGCAAGTGTAACAGTGATGATAGCAGTATTAACTTAGCAAGAACAATATAAGATAAATTCGTAGGCATTGGATCGATGAATTGTTGGATGATATTCATCACGAGACATTTATAACCTAGGGCGATACGGCACTAGCTTCAGTTCGTCAATATAATGTAGGCATGTATTCCGTAAATAGTCATACATGCTTATGGAAACAACTTGCATGACATCTTTTGTCCTACCCTCCGTAGCAGCGGGTCCATATTGGAAACTAAGGGATATTAAGCCCTCCTTTTAATAGAGAACCGGAACAAAGCATTAACACATAGTGAATACATGAACTCCTCAAACTACGATCATCACCGGAGTGGACCCGACTATTGTCACACCAGGTTGCCGGATCATAGCAACGTAGTAGGTGACTATAACTTGCAAGATCGGATATAAAACATGGATATAATGATGATAACATAAACGGTTCAGATATGAGTTCATGGCACCCGGCCCAATGTGACAAGCATTAAGCATAGTAAAGTCATATCAACATCAATCTAAGAACATAGTGGATACTAGGATCAAGCCCTAACAATACTAACTTGATTACATGATGAATCTCATCTAACTCCTCACCACCAGCAAGCTTCACAAGGAATTACTCACCTCGTGGGAAGCATCATGGAATTGGCGATGGAGAAGGGTTGGTGATGACGAAGAACTAAGACCTCTCTCGAGCCCCAAACGGACTCCAGATCCGGCCTCCCGATGAAGAACAGGAGGTGACGGCGGTTCGCCTCGTGGATCGCGAGCATTCTTTCTCCCTGATTTTTTTCCTGAAAAAATAGGATTTTATAGCTGCCGGTTTCAGTGGGGCTGTGGGGCCACCAAGTGGGGACAACCCACTGGTAAGCCAGAGAGGGGGGCGCTACCGGTGGGTTGTGCCCACCTGTGGCCCCTCTCCGCTGGTCTTGGCTCCAAATTTTATATATTATATAAAATTCCTCAAGTTTCGCTCCATTCCGAGAACTTTTATTTCTACACAAAACAACACCATGGTAGTTCTGCTAAAATAGCGTGAGTCCGGGGTTAGTTTCATTCAAGTCATGCAAATTAGAGTCCAAAACAAGAGGAAACGCGTTAGGAAAAGTAGATACGCCGAGACGATCAACTCCCCAAGCTTAAACCTTGCTTGTCCTCAAGCAATTCAGTTGATAAACCGAAAGTGAAAAGAAAAACTTTATGAACTCTTCGCTCTTGTTTGCATAAATAAGCTTAAACAACACCCAAGTTTTCAGCCAACATTATAACTAACCATGCCCACAATAACTCTTAAAGATTATAATGACTCATATCAATGATATAATCAGCTAGCGAGCAATAATAAGATATCTCAAACGGCAATACGTTGTCAAAACAACCATGATATAATATGACAATAGTGGTATCTCGTTAGCCCTTTCTGAGATCGTAAAACAAAAATGTAGAGCACCTCCAAAGTTCAAGCAGCGACTAAACATTGTAATTCATGGTAGGAAAGATCCGTCATGATGCACCCAACATTAGCTACACACAATGCATAAGTCATGACAGCTGTGCTCTCGTGTTCTTGGCGCTTGTTTTAGAAGGTGATGATATAACATAAAAGTAAATAGATAGTCCCTTCGCAGAGGGAAGCAGTGATTTGCAAAGGTGCTAGAGCTCAAGTTTTAAAACAGAGATAAATGATATTTTGAGATATGCACCCTTCTCATTTACTTCACGACCATCAGCTATCAATATCTTCCATGCTAAGCACGCTAGTGGCGGTTCCAAGCTGTCGGGATATACCCTGTGGGCGAAACCGCCGGACTTGGCGGTTTATTTCAAGACCTCTACCGACACTTGGCGATTCACTAGCGATTCGCTTGGACCTGGCGGTTTATGATTTATTTGTAACCCGGCAAAGGTCGAGGAGGACAAGACCTGGCCCAACGGGTGTTCATGAAGGCCGTTCATACTATGGTGGGCCGGTTTAAGAGGAAGACATAAGGAATATTCTCCTACAAAGGAAGCAAGACTAGGACTTCAGTTGTAATAGAGTAATCCTAATCCAACTATGACTAGTCATGTAAACCGCCCCTTCAACATATATAAGGAGGGGCAGGGCTCCCCAAAGAGGGACAAGAAGAAGAAACAATCTCTAGGGCTAGACACAAAGAGCCGGTTTACCGGCAGTCCCTCGTGATGATAATGAGACCTAGCCACAAACAACATGTAGGGCTATTTATCGGATGATGTTTCCGCCACCAAGCTGTCTAAATCTCGCCTTATGTGTTGATCCGCTGCCTCTCATCCCAATCAACCCTCTCAAGCTACCACGAGATGCGTTGGCCTCGCAACTAAGTCCCCGACACTAAGGACATCCGCCGTGACAAAACCATGACAGTTGGCACCCACCGTGGGGCTGCGACGTGGTGTTGGGTTCTTGGAGGATCTGTTTCTAGGGTGTTGAGAAGCTCGCGATTTGTCGATGTGGAAGAGCCGCAAATTTATTGTTTATAATCGGAATTGTGATCAGCTTTGGATCCGTAGTACAAGGATCAAGAGAAATTAAGGTGGTATTGAGTAAAGCGCCGCTGCCGCTACAACAAGTTGAAGACGGCACGAGATCAAATCGGCACAAGGTTTGCCGCCGAGATCGACAGGACTGGATGGTTCCGCTGCTCGCTCGTGTTTAGATCAAGTTCGAGTGTTACCTGCATAACGGAAGGATTAGAGCTACAGGTTGAATCAGTACACCACTCATCGCAACTCGAGGACGCGCATGACGCCAAGCGATACATCCAAGTTCAGGATCACCAACCCATGTGGTTTCCTCACCGATCAAATTAGTAAAATAATACTAGTATTAGTATGGGCACATGGACCAAGGTCTAATGGATCTTTACCTCACTCACGGAAAGCTACTCATCAGGATAAAATACCGTAAGGGCTTTGGAGTCATTCAAAGACTAAAAATCTGGTCGCTAGCCCGACACGGACTTAGACGGTACAAGAAAAGGAAAGCCCCTTGCTACGTGGACGGATTCGCCCTGACTACGATAATCCAGCTCGCTTAGGGCCGCCAAGCGACCATATGAGTCACCAGGCCAGATCGCCTTCGCCGAAGCGGTTAAAACTCCTCGCTTCCGACGAGCCATCAAGCCGCTTCAACCGCAGGTCCCGTAGCTTCCAGATCGCCAAGCTTCAAGAAGACGCCTTTACGGCCCTGCCTTCTTCTCATGCATCTCCCTATCAAGAAAAGAAAAGATATAAAAGGAGATTGTCCGGACAAAAGTCAAGTGGCCAGGTCCTTAGGTCTGTAAATGAAAGCTCAAGTCGCCAAGACATCAATCGAGAGTGGACGCCCGATGCTGATTGAGCAAAGCAAGTTCGAAGGTTAACAGAAACAAAAGCCAATGGCTAGCTAGATGCCAGATACCGCCACGCAGAGGCCTAGCGCAGACGCAAGTACTATGATACTCATTCATCCAACAAACGCATGGTGCTATCTTTTCCGCTATTTTAGCACATATTATTTTTGTAAAAAGAACAATTACTTTGTCTCAGATATTTTATATATGCAGGACAATGATTCATCGCTTGTTTGACGGTAAAGCGCAAGCCACCGCCCTGCAGTTTGATCTACATCAACTCGATACGATCACACCCGCGATTGATGGTCTGTCCGCTGCTTATCAAGCGCTCGTGATTGTCTCGCCCGTCCGCCGCTTTACAACGCCACGGACGACTCGCTCATCCGCCCTCGTGGCGGTTCACGATCCATACCGGCTTACAACGAGAAGGATAACTACTGGCCCGACGTGCTGTGAAATCCATCCATTATATTTTTATATTATATATTGCTTTCTTTAAAAAGAGCAATTACTTTGAGTTGCAATATTTTTATATGCAGGACAATTATTCACTACAAAAGGGATTTATATCGCGGTTGCCACCTCGCTGTTTGGTTTATATCCGTCCGCTTTACGGCCGATTCGCAAGGCTCGCACCAGATTACAATGCCGCAGCCGATTCATCCGACCGAGCCGCCTGATGCTGCGGTCGCCTTTTTTGTCCGCCTCGCGCCTGGTCTACATCAACACACGGGCTGCAACTGTCCGCAAGAGTTGTTTATTGAATATGAGCAAGTCACAGCCTTTGTAGCCCGCTTTTCTTTCAACAAAATGAAGACATACTATCAACCGCGGTCTGCACCGATGGTTTCAATGGGCAGGCGACAAGTCGCCGCCACTACAGTTTGGTTAACGCTAAATCACCAGCTTGAAGGAACCATTGGCCGAAGGTCGACACAAAGCTCATACGGGATCATTTATAACCCGCCGCAGCCACCTCAACCTTCTCGTGGATTCACATCGCGCTATCAACACCAATGATATACAAGTTATGCCGTTTATATCACAGTCAAATATGGAAAGTCTCAAGCTAACTCCTCGAGTCGCTTTTGAGACTCAAGGGCTACGATGAAATGACTCAGAAATCTTGCCGCTTTCAGCAAATTCAAGAACCCCTGTGATGTTGAAGGACTAGATAACCCGTCCCGGAGGCTACTATTATATTGATGGAAAATTTAAAGGTCACGTAAATATTCGGCTCACAATGATGCTTCCGGTTTAAGGAAATCCTGCCTCCACACCGCTACCGAAGCCCTTAGTGTCCGGTTCAAACCGTTTAAGAAATTTCCGTTCAAAAGAATTAATCTCTTGAAAGTTCGATGATACGCTCCAACGTATCTATAATTTTGATTGCTCCATGCTACTTTATCTACTGTTTTAGGAAATATTGGGCTTTATTATCCACTTTTATATTATTTTTGGGACTAACCTATTAACCGGAGGCCCAACCTAGATTTGCTGTTTTATGCCTATTTCAGTGTTTCGAGGAAAAGGAATATCAGACGGAGTCAAAACGGAACGAAATCAACTCGGAGAAGTTATTTTTGGAAGGAAAGCAACCTGATAGACTTGAGTGCACGTCGGGAGTCCCGGCTGCCCACGGGTGGGGGTGCGCCAACCCCCGGGCGCGCTTCTGCCTCATGAGCACCCCGTAGCTCCACCGACGCACTTCTCTACACCCATATATACCCACGCACTCCTAAAACTTCCGTAACAGAAGATAGATCGAGTTCCTCCGTCAGCAAGCCTCAGTAGCCACCAAAACCTCTCAAGAGTCTGCCCGCCTACCGTCGGAGGGGGATCCCATCACTGGTGGCCATCTTCATCATCCCGGCGCTATCCATGACGAGGATGGAGTAGTTCACGGGGCTGAGGGTATGTACCAAGAGCTATGTGTTTGATCTCTCTCTCGCCTTTTCTCATGTTCCCCTATGGCACGATCTTGATGTATCCCGAGCTTTGCTATTGTAGTTGGATCTTATGATGTTTCTCCCCTCTACTCTCTTGTGATGAATTGAGTTTCCCTTTGAAGTTATCTTATCGGATTGAGTCTTTATGAGAACACTTGATGTATGTCTTCCGTGATTATCTGTGGTGACAATGGGATATCATGTGCCACTTGATGTATGTTTTGGTGATCAACTTATGGGTTTCGTGGACATTGGGAACCTATGCATAGGGGTTGGCACACGCTCTGACTCTCCGATAGAAACTTTGGGGCACTCTTTGAAGTACTTTTATGTTGATTGGATGAATCTAAGATTGTGTGATGCATATTGTATAATCATTCCCATGGATACTTGAGGTGACAATGGAGTATCTATGTGACATTAGGGTTTTGGTTGATTTGTGTCTTAAGGTATTATTCTAGTACGAACTCTTTTATAGATTGATCCGAAAGAATAACTTTGAGGTGGTTTCTGCATCTCCCATAATCTCTACGCTTGTTCTCCGCTATTAGTGGCTTTGGAGTGACTCTTTGTTGCATGTTGAGGGCTTGTTTTATGATCTATCTATGTTATTATTGTTGAGAGAACTTGCACTAGTGAAAGTATGAACCCTAGGCCTTGTTTCCTATCACTGCAATACCGCTTTACGCCACTTTTACCACTTGTTACCTTGCTGTTTTTATTATTTCAGATTACAAATACCTTTATCTACTATCTATTTTGCACTTGTATCACCATCTCTTCATTAACTAGTGCACCTATACAATTTACCATTGTATTGGGTGTGTTGGGGACACAAGAGACTTTTTGTTATTTGGTTGCAGGGTTGTTTGAGAGAGACCATCTTCATCCTACGCCCCCACGGATTGATAAACCTTAGGTCATCCACTTGAGGGAAATTTGCTAATGTCTACAAACCTGTAATTTGCAGGCCCAACAACGCCTACAAGAAGAAGGTCGTCGTAAAATTTTCGGCTGAAGATTCCGGCTTAAGATCCGTTCAAGGAAAGATGTCTCCCATAATGTTTTGAAGCTCTCAATATCCGTTTTAACATCCCGGTTCAAGAAGAATTTATCTCTTGCAAAAAGTTAAAGGTCGCCGAAGAGGACCTGCTGCCATGATGCGTGGTTCAAACATTGGTATCCCGCCTTATTGGATTATCATATCATTGATCACGTGGTGGCTTCTATTTCATAAAGGCGTCCGTCGTTTACCCCTTGATTCAGCGATCAAAGCTTTATACAATATCACTTGGGGGCTTGGTCGATCCGAACCATAGCTACACCTCTTGATCGGCGCAATGCCACAACATCACTTGGGGGCTTGGTCGATCCAACCATAGTCACACCTCTTGATCGGCTCAAAGCCAAATACTCCGGGCCAAAGAGAGTGTTGCAAAACGACAACTCAAACATAGGCACCCAACGAGCATAGCTCAAAACGTTACTTGGGGATTCTTTGCTATCGCAATGAACTTAGAATCTACACTTGTAATGGGCTATCAAGCCATGGCTTGGAAGCCTGGTGTATACACCTAAAAACCCGGGTTAACCTGCCTCTTTAAGTAAGTCACGCCGCAGTAAACCTGGTATGACCTTCGAACTTTGACAAGTTACTCTAAAATACAGACCTGAACTTGTCAAGGAAACGATGATTGGTTAAGGATTGCGGACCATCTTAAAAGGCTTTGCAAAAATGGTTTAACTCAGTGGCCTGGCAGCCCATGAAAAGCCTCGAATTTGGGGACTGGCAGCCCATGAAAAGCCTTGACCACAACGGTTTTATTTGCATTTGGTTAAATTTTTCTTTCTTTGACAAGATTTGTGATATTTTCAAACCGTGTTCATCAACCCGGCTTGACTTTCAGCTACAAGTTGTCAAGATATGATCAGTCATAATCCAAGATTATCAACCCGGTCTGGTTTTGACTACAAGTCACCAATATTATATATGGTTAATCCGTGTTTATCACAACCCGCACGGTTTTATCATAAACCGCACAATATGGAAGGAGTTATCAAGATTTCAAATTTGGGGTTATCACCTTTACTAAAATAAAGTTGGCCAACCAATGATGTGATTTAATGTCACAGTATGATATATTTCATATTTGATTATTCTTAAGTGCAGCCTTGATTATCAACCCAAGTTATATGTTGGGTATTATGATCATTCCAGCGTAAACCGCCAGACACTTTAAACTTGTTGTATGCGTAAACAGGTTGAATAAAGAATAATTATAAATCACTGGTGTTTATTAACCCGCCAGCTTTAAGACGATAAGTCACTAGTATATGATGAGAAATTGTCCGTGTTTATTATACCGCCTGCCTTTTGACTATAAGTCGCCAATATATATTTGGATTGCGCCATTGAATCATGCGCTTATAAATCATTGGGTTATATTATTCAAATAGCCAAACTTGGCTGAATTTTCATTATGATATTGAATGAATAAGGTTTTCATACCGGATTATATTATCTTGAATAGCCAACATGGCTGGATTTTTATTATGGTTATCAATAACCAATATTATGATTGGGGTTTTCAAAGTCGCTTTTAGCTAATGGTTATTATTTTATCAATGGATATGATTTATTCTACAATGGAGGGAGAAGTTCGAGTCGTCAGGGCTTACGATTCAAGACTTGGGGGCTACATTATTTAAGTTGAGATTATATCAATATGCAAGTCTCATGTCGCTGCAAGCATGCACCATGACACTTGGGGGCTAATGCAAAGTCATTTTTCTCACCTCATCAAGACCCGACATCACATCATAATGAGCCGAGCTTGGGGGATACCAATTGCTCCTGCCAAAATTCAAGGTACACATGTTTTAATCCATTATATTGAGAGATTCATTGCTCAGCTTGGTAAAGCATAAAGCTCTTAACCTTGTGGACGGGTTCAAGCCCTAGGATGGGGTTACATCATATGATGTTATTTTCAATGAAGTATATATAAAGTCCCAGCTCAATATTATCTCATTGAGTCGGCCCTTGGGGCTACACATCACCGCTCAAATCTACATGATTATATTTACAAAGTCCCTGCTCATTATTGCATAATAACCCGCCCTTGGGGGCTATAATCTTGAAGTTTTATGAGCATATATAATTTCAAGTCCTGTGTTGTTGTAAGCAAGACAACCCACACTTGGGGGCTACATAATATGGAGTATTCAGTTTTTACTAAGGACTGGATAAACAACATGGATTTCTTCAAAAGTGGCAGATTGAGATTGAAGCAAGTCTTAAACCATCACTTTGTTCTGCTCAAGACTTGGGGGCTAGTGTAATATGGATATAAGCGAAATATCTTTCAATTTTCAGTTTTGAGCAAACCAGATTGACCCGTGTCCGCAAATAATCATGACCCAGCGTTACTAACAATCATGACTAGGCGCCACCAATAACTATGACCCGCTTCGCAACAATTATGACCCAGCTGCCATCAATATTTATAAACCGCGGCAATGATAAACCGACAAGTTCTACATTTTCAAACCGGCTGATATCGCTTGAATATTTGAAGACCAATATTTTTTCAAATCATAGCATTGAAGGCCAATTCAAATGGATTCTTTATTTACAAAATATCTTCTACAAGCAAATCGATTATGAAGCTGGTCTATTGACTCGGATTTTTCGTAGGAGGAAATGACAATGACTTAAGGATGATCAGATGTCAAGCTTACAAGAATATTTAACCCGAGCACAACCTGTCAAATTCGTTTTGTGTTTATGTTACATGATCAGTTTAACATGGATAAATCCAAATTAAACTCGGGCTAATGTCGGGGACATACCTCACAAGCGAACCGCCGGAAGTATAACCCGGCCGGACTTGGCGGTTTATTTGAAGACCCCGCTGACACTTGACGATTCACTAGTGACCCGCTTGGACCTGGCGGTTTATGATTCATTGTTTACCCGGCAGGCGGGTCAGAGGAGTGACAGGACCTGGTGGCCCAACGGGCGGTTCATGAAGGCCGGTTCATACTATGGTGGGCCCGTTTAAGAGGAAGACATAAGGAATATTCTCCTACAAAGGAAGCAAGACTAGACTCCACTTGTAATAGAGTAATCCTAATCCAACTAGGACTAGTCATGTAAACCGCCTTAAACATATATAAGGAGGGCAGGGCTCCCAAAGAGGGCAAGAAGAAGAAACAATCTCTAGGGCTAGACACAAAGAGCCGTTTCATCCGACTCTCGTGATGATAATGAGACCTAGCCACAAACAGCATGTAGGGCTATTACGGATGATGTTTCTCGGCCCAAAGCTGTCTAAATCTCTGTCTTATGTGTTGATCCGCCTCGCCTCTCATCCCAATCAACCCCTCTCAAGCTACCATGTAGATGCGCTGGCCTCGCTGACTAAGTCCCGACACTAAGGACATCTGCCATGACAAAACCACAAACAAGTTTATAAAGTAAAGGTTTTGCTCCATTGGGTGTTTTGTTTGATTATTTGAGAGATTAACTTTTTTCATGTTTGTAGTTTGGGACTGGCATCCCTATGTCCGCCTCTTTTCTTAAAGCGATGGAGAGTGAATAAACACTTGACCCGAGAAGAACCCGCTTAGCATGGAAGATACCGACCACCTCCTCGCTGCTCCATGAATGATCCAGCACACAAAAAGGATAATTTTTAGAAGTTTTAGAGGTGGCATGAAAATTTACTTAGGACGGCAGGGTAATACCGTATATAGGTAGGTATGGTGGACTCATCTCGAATAACTTTGGGTTCAAGGTTTTGATGTACAAGCAGAGTTCCCACTTAGTACAGGCGAAGGCTAGCAATTAGATTGAGAAGCGGCCAGCTAGAGAGCAACAACGGTCATAATGATACGTCCATTTTGCATCATGCTTTTATATCGATATTTATTGCATTATGGGCTGTTATTACACGTTATGTCACAATACTTATGCCTTTTCTCTCTTATTTTACAAGGTTTACATGAAGAGGGAGAATGCCGGCAGCTGGAATTCTGGGCTGGAAAATGAGAAAATATTAGAGACCTATTCTGCACTGCTCCAAAAGTCCTGAAACTTCACGGAGGCACGTTTTGGAATTAATAAAAATACCGGCGAAAGAAAGTACCAGAGGGGGCCCACACCCTGGCCACGAGGGTGGGGAGCGTGTCTCTACCCCCGGCGCGCCTCGCCTCGTGGCCCCTTTGTCGCCTCCGTGCCCATCTTCGCTATATGAAGTCTTTTACCCTCGAAAAATCATAAGCAAGCTGAAGAAACACCGCCGACACGAGGCGGAACTCATGAACTAATCTAGGGCTCCGGCGAGCTGTTCGCTGGGAAACTTCCTTCGAGGGGAAATCATGGCCATCTTCATCACCAATGATCCTCTCATCGAGGGGGTCAATCTCCATCAACATCTTCACCAAAGACCATCTCCTCTAAAACCCTAGTTCATCTCTTGTATCCAATTTGTCCCAAAGCCTCGACATTGGTACCGGGTTGCACTACACAAAAAAAATACACTCGTGATGATACGTGTTTGTCACAAGAGGTCGATTTTTTTCATGCATGTACATCCATGACAAATTTGGCGATGTAATCAAGATAGTCATACCGTGGCCGTCAGAGAAGTGTTCCATGACATTACGAAAATTATCATCACGGAAGTGTCCACTTCCATGACGATAAATCGCGTCACGTATAAGCTTTCGCCAAGGGTGAATGACACATGGCATCCACCATAACGGAACACCGCTAAGCTATCGGGTCGGTTTTGGATCCGATAACCCGTTAACAGCCCCGACCAATGGGGATTTTCCACGGTAAAATCATCATTGGCCGGAGGAAACACGGTCGGCTCACCGCCGGGACAGATGTCATCCACTCATTGGATGTATACGCCTATGATACGCCGACACGCGGCACGACTCCAACAAGTTTAATTGGGCCGCCCAATTAAAGGCCCACAAGTTTTATGGACCATAATGGGTCAGCCAAAGCTAAAGGCCCACAAGATTTTAGAACCATAATGGGCCAGCCCAGCTAAAGGCCCACGAGATTTTATGGGCCATAATGGGCCGCCCTGTAAAGGCCCACAAGATTTTATGGCCATAATGTGCCGCCCAGCTAAAGGCCCACAAGATTTTTTGTGTGCCATAATGGGCCGCCTGTAAAGGCCCACAAGATTCTTTTCGATCATAATGGGTCACCCAGCTAAAGGCCCACGAGATTTCGCCGACATTAATGGGCTGCCCAGTCAGAGGCCCACAAGATTTTGAGGACCCTAGTAGGCCGCCCATTAATTGGCTGCCATGTTTTGCCAAATGCCGCCCATATCTCGATCCGTCCATTAATGGCCTGCCACGCCCGGCCTAAAAGTGGCCCATATGAGATCCGACCTGCTATAAGCCTACCACGTTTCTAGGCTAAATTACGGCCCATCAGGTCCGCCCTTTAAGAGGCTTTGGGCTCAATTATGGCCCATATCAAATTTAGCCCGGACAACCGGACACTATGCTTTTGGGCCCACTTGCTAAAGGCCCACTTAGTAATTCGCCCGATATTAGTTTTTGCCCGTTATAGGCCCGCTAACATTTCGCCCTATATTAATTTTGGCTTTAAAAGCCCGTTATATAGTTGGGCCTAACTACGGCCCGTGAGCTGTTCGCACGCTTCGGCCCAACTCTACATCGTGATTGCATGACGGCCCGATTATGTACCGTAATTTTACGGTTTGGCCGTTTATCGCAAAGACAGATATATATACAGAAAATAACTGCAGCATCGTGAATAAGAAAAACCTAGACTATACAATAAAGAAATTACGGCATATTACATCCATCGGGCATCAAAGTTCGCCACTATGATAATAAAGCACAAGGCATAGCAGATTACATACACTGGCATCAAAGATCGCCACCAGGCAAATAAACACACCGACAAAATAATATACAAAACCGACAACACTTCAATAGAGTTCAAGAAAGGTTAGCCCTGTTGGGAGCTGCTGCAAGCAAGCCGCTGAGCAAGATGATGAGATCTGCGCTTGTTCAACACTTATATCTTCCTCACTCCAAAGATAAACAAGTAGACATGATGATGTTTTGTAACGTAAAAGTATCAAGTTGTATAATTCATCACATTTCTTACTAACGAATAAAGTGACACATAAAATTGCATTAACACAATATGGTATTGTTCAGGTCAAGACATGGCGGAAATGACATTGTGAAGGAGTTGGCAGCTTCACGACAACACCGGATTACAGATCAAGAACTCATAAGTATCAATGGTTAGTGTGTCATTAATTTATACCATTTCAGATTGGCAAATAAAGATACGCTTTTAAATAATAGTAGAATGATATGACATTGTTCATAGTTAAGACATTGTAGAATATGACATTGTGTGTAGTGGGTAGGTTCACCACACCACCGGATTACGATGAAGAATGTAGCATACATGCAGCGTAAAAGAAGATCACTTTTCTCAGATAGTTTAATTTACATGGTATGAAGAAGGAACTTGGTTGTACAACTAAAAACTTAAATTGAGAAAGGACAAACTTTTGTTTATGAACTACATTATAAACTTTAAATAAGCAATTTGATGCAAACACCAAAAATAAACAGCTATTGCAGTCATGCCTAACCAAATATATACAACAAAGTTTGAAGGCTTGATATGGACAAACTTACATTATTGGTGAAGACAGGCTCTATAAAGGCCTTGTCCATGCTGATGGGGGGCACTTCAAGAAGTTTACCAGGATCTTCTTCAAAAGCATTGCCTTTATTCTACATTTTGTTAAGAGTAAATATAGATGTGATAATATACTGAAAAATGGAGAATATTTAAGATAAGATGAAGAGTGATGCTACATAACCAAGTAGCTATAAATGTAAGTGCAGCGACACAGCAAAAGGTACAGCCAAAAGCAATGCACAACTAAACTTCTTCAAGACCAACCTAATGGTAAGAGTAAATATAGATCTGATGTGTAGAAAATGGAGGCAAAGGAAAATAAGCTGCAGAGTGATGGTACATGAACAACTATCTGTCATTATAAGTATAATCGATAAAGGACAACATGTACTTACAAGAACAATGCAGAGCTAAAAACATTGGCATTGGATATATTCTACACTAATGTAACCATTCATACAGATCGATAATTTGAGCTAACAATTGATAAGTAAGCTATCATGCATACTGCTGTTACATAATGAACCAGGTATGTATGCAAGTACAGTGATAGAGGACAACATGTACTAACAAGAGCAAAGCAACGGGTATCATATTTGTATATCCTGTCGTTCTTTTCAAACCGGAATTCTTCAAGCAGATTTCCTACAAAAAGATCCGTAAGGCACATGCGAAAAGTAGAAGTTCAAATTGTCATCTGATTTCATAGACAGACCTCATCCCGAACGAGACCAGTGAATAACAAGGTTTTTCCATTCATTGTCTTCTAAATTTAGCACATGAGACTTCACCGAAATTCGCTTATAGACTTGCCATCAAAGTGTGATTTCCTCAGTAACACCAATATCGCTGCAATGCTTCCTTGAAAAGCACAAGCAAGCTTTGCTCGTCATGACTATCCAGATTGACCTCTAGTTAAAACAATGTAATGTAAATCATTGATTTGTTCAATCAGTAGAAAACAAGAAAATAATAACCATGAATAATAGCACTTACATGTAAGTTGGACAGAAGATGTGAAAATGGTGTTTGTCTTCACTATAATCTTCCCATGATGGGAATATATGCACGTAGTCCCTAACAACATTGAAAGCATTGTCTTTAAACTGGGAATAAACGAATGGGGTTCCAA
This sequence comes from Aegilops longissima, assembly GCA_021605205.1. Taxonomy (NCBI): domain Eukaryota; kingdom Viridiplantae; phylum Streptophyta; class Magnoliopsida; order Poales; family Poaceae; genus Aegilops; species Aegilops longissima. Next base: position 4,130 of record JAHIAM010002207.1, on the reverse strand, counting down.
TCTGCAGGAATTGGCCTCTCGCAGCTTGGGATAGGTTCGGCCGGTGGACTTGTTCTACTTTTTGGCTGGAGGATTTTTCTGTGGTATAGCTGGTGCTATGGCAAATGAAATCGATATACCTTTGTTCTGGAGTGCAGGTCCCGTGGGTGGGGCTAGTGGTGTGGGCTGTGAAGTATGGGTACAATGTCTGGAGTCAGTCCCACGCTTTGTGTCACCGGTTGTACAGCCAATATAAGTGGGTGCTGTCTGATTTCTCCGCACCACCACGTTTCAAGGACTTTGCCGGTGCTTCTTCAAGTTCGACAATCACCCTGTCCTTTCAGAGTAAAATCAGCAAAGTGGAACTTGCTGAAATATATGTGCTAGTATTGCTTGTGACGGCTAGAAAGGCTTTCATGCACTCAGCCTCTTCAAGTGAAGGTGCGGTACTATTAATATCAGTAAATCTCAAAGGCTTACACAGCTCCCCACATTTCCTTGTTATTCTTATAGGATTCAAGTGGGCAGGCCACTACAAATCCTATCCCTATGTTTACAAGATCCCACTAATAAAAGAGGCTCAAAGTGAACATCACAACCGACTGTATAGACTTCTACACTTCAAATGTCCCGCTCATCTTCAGACAAGGAACATACTTGATTATTAAGAGATACTTCTCCTGCTCAAAATATAAGTCTTGGTAGAGATTTCCACTATGGATCACATAAGATGTATCCAGATACATTTTAGAGTGTAGATTCACCCATTTTTCTCCATATGTAGTCCATGGTGGAATCTATACAAAGACTTGTATTTAGGAACGAGAGAGTACATATTAAAGAAGAACGGAGAGGAACATGGTAAAGAAGAGCAAGCAGATTTTGATAATAAAATGTTGGCATGAGCAGCTCCTACACATGATGAACCAGAGCGCAATAAGAATGCGACCTCACCTGCTTCTGACCATTTCAAAGCGGTTGGATGAAGATCCTATGTTTCCTAACCCTTCTTCTTCCTCGCCTCTGATTTTTTCCATATAGAACACCTCACGGTCACGGGCCGGACCACCGCCCCCACCGCCTTAAGTGTTCCATGCCACCCCACCCCACCCGTGCCCCAACCCCAACCCGCTGAAGTTTTTCATTTGGCAAGGCCCCAAAACCACCCGAGTCTCTTCGATCGCACCGGCGAACTCCGCGAAGCTCTGAAAAATTGATCGACCCATTTCGAAATTTAGTCTATCGTGATTTAACTAGTGTGGAATATAAAAGGGGAAAACCATAAGCACCGGGAGTATAGTGTTGAGCATGCCATGGCGGGTCTGAAGGTGCAAACCGACAAAGGCAACTTCGCAACCAAGACAAGAAATCAGAGAAAGCAAGGGCGATCTATTTTCTGTTTGCATAAATAAGTTGAGCAGATACGAAGAGTACCGCCTGCAAGTGCGGGCTACTGCAACGATCCGCTGAGAATTTGCTGTGCTGCGGTAGCAATGGTTGTCGGCGGCATGGAAGAAGATCTAGGAGGGTAGATGGTGGCGGCGAGGCGCGGTGCACGAGATGGTCGAGAGCGCCGCCGCAAGGTGGACGATGACGGGATGAAGCGAGAGGACGAGATGCAAGGATCCCGGTCCAAGGCGTGATGAGAGAGGTCGATCTCTTTGTAATGGACGGCATGATGTCGGGTATCAGCTCCGCATGGTGGAGGAGGACGGCGGTGGATGGGGTGGCGGACTACAAGGACGACGAGGAGGGTGGGGTGGAGAGGGTGTTTTGGCACCCACGGAGTACGTAATGGGGAAAGGGAGGTAGAGAGGAAGGGGAACCATGTATTCAGGCGCGCTTGTCTCACATGCGAGGAAATTTACAAACCTAGCTCCCATTTCAAATTTCTACTACATCACAAAGAACATTAGTCGGTTGGGATAGGACGTAATCTTATACACCAAATATTGGCCGATGAGAGTTTGTTTTGCCCAATGTGTATGAATATGAATCGGGAGGAGTCGATTCCTACGAGGACACACTGTGTTTTGGCGCCCACCGTATGAATCCGGGTGAGAGCGGTTACATCACGCTTGGGTGAAATTACAAACCTACCCTATCGAAACCTATAGAAATCCAGCAGATAGGCTTTGCATGGCAGGGATAGATGTGAGTGATTTCCATCTCGGCAGATTTTGGTTTCAAGGTTATCGCGACTTTCCTCGCTTCGCTCAAATTTTGCAGAGGTGTTTACCGTGCCAACTCAATTCAATCCTGCTTGTATTCTATTTTTTCGGTGGGATCCATTTTCAATTGGAATTACATTCGATATACATCATTTTTATATATACTTTCAAAAGCACAACAAGGAATTATGCTCCTTTATATGTATAATATGATTTACAAATACAACGATCTCAAATCTTACGGTTGAATTCAAAAAAATTTAACCAAATTATGTTCTACTAAAATGTATGGATCAATAATACCTACATATTAAATAACATACATGTGCATGAATTCATATGAGTATGCATGTTTGATAGATCAATTTGGTTCGAGTATGGATTACATGTATCATCATCTCGAATTCAAATATTTGAATCTTTTTTGTTCACTCCTTTTACGCCCATCTCTCTCGCATGCATGCTCCTTCAGTAGCTATCACTCTCTTTTCTCCAATTTCAACCAGACGCCACTTCATGTTTCTCCTATCCTCGCAAACATGGTCTCTCGACGCATCCCTTGAGAAGTGTCACACTCTCCCTATCATTATACATTACACGGTTTTCATTATCTCTCACGCCCTCACTGTTCTCTAGTACTGTACCTAAGCTTTCTTTTCACCGCCACACACACAGCCTCCACTGCTTTTTCACTTTGTCTTTCTCTCTATGGGATTATCTCACACACCCTATATGTCTCTACATATGACTCATACCACTAAAATTACTCTATGTCTCTCTCTCTCGAGACACACCATTTGTTGCGGTCTCCTTTGCCTACATCCCAGATCGACATTATTCATTTGTTTACCGATCGACAACCCCACCACTCACTCCTCTCTCTCTCTCTCTCTCTCTCTCTCACACACACACACACACACAAACACACACACAACTCCCTGCTTCCACTCCCCTTCCCGACTACCATCTCTCTCTCTCACACACAAAACTCGCTTTCAGACCTGGACTCGTGACTTCTCTCACAAACATTTATCGACTAGCTAGCCTCTAGATAGGTTTATACACACCCGCACTGCTGCTTCCACCATCGCATACATGTCTCTCTCTCCACTCCTTGTATCTATGTAGATTTTTCTTCCTTCTCAAGACACGCCTCCTCGATCATGCACACACGCACTATTGCCTCTATTTAAGCCGATACCTATCGCACACATACACTCCTTGTGTCTTTGTCACACATGCACTGGCCCCTCCTCCACTCCCTCTCTCACACACACATGGGCTTTTTTGCAACAACTAGCAAGATGCCCATGCTGTAATGGAACATCAAGATGCATTTGTATGAGTAGTTTATCTTGGGGGAAAAGATGAACAAGGAAGGCCTTATTTGCAAATGTGGGAGAGGGTGTGGGTATCTTTTGTAAATTGTTATAGTTTCTTCCTATCCTGTCAGATATTGATCGGATTTATTTATATTGGCAGATAGCAGGCACCCATCATCAATGTATAATGATTTTTATAAGAGTAGGGATACTGTATAGAGTTGGTGATGATGGTGGGCTTGCCATCCTCGCAATGTAGGTCGTCCGATTTATATCTGATGGATAGGAAGGAAAATATGGCACTTTACTCAAGACTTCACACACATTTGCAGATAAGGCCTTCCTCGCTCATCCTTTTCTCCCACAAGATCTTGATGTTCGCGGCAACGCACGGGCATCTTGTTAGTAAGAGTAGAAATTAGACATATACCACTTCTCAATCTTGAAACCAACAACATTCCTCCTTTATCTCATCAAAACACCAAAGGAATATATTTTGAGTGAAACATAACATATTTTTAGTGATATACGATTTCAAAACTATATTTTTTGTATCAAATTGGTGAATATGTAATAATCTACTTTGATCGGTGTGGCAAACGTGATCAAGTTACTGCTAGTAGTTATTATAATTTTTTGGACACCGACAAACGGTGGA
>JAHIAM010002206.1:0-28244 GCA_021605205.1 Aegilops longissima | reverse complement strand
TACCTCCGGCCGCCGGGCTCGCCGTCGATTCGCCGCCCCTCTCGCTCCAGTGACCTCGCCGGGCCTTCTTGAGCCCTCTCGGTGAGCTCCCTCTCGAAACCCCTCTGCCCTTTCGTTTTGGAGCCGTAGCCGCCCGATACCATGGCGTAGCTCAGCCGTCGCCGTTGCCATCCGGGAGCTCGTGATCGACCTCCTCCGCTCGAACCGGTGACGAGGCGCTCACAGGATCACCGGAGGTCAAGCGAGCCCGACCGCAAGCCTCGCCCGTGCCTCGGCGGCGTAACCAACCTCGCCGTAACCACCGCCACCGCTGCGTCGTCGTGGCGGTCGACTCGACCACCCGCGCCAACCACGGCCACCATCGAGCGGAGAATTGCGCCCGTCCGTGAGCCCCGGACACCCTCGGCCGTGCCACTGGCGCGTTTCGCGAGTCCGTCGCGCCGCCATCACGGAAGTGCGCCCGGTCGTCAGCGCCGCCCGCCCGATGTGGCGACACAGGGCCACCCGTGGAGTCAGCGACCGTGGGCCCCCAAAGGACCGGCGGCTGATGACCGGTCGACCATCTTGTTGGACGGCCCATGCAAGCGACAAATGGGGCCCATCCCTTAATTAAAGAAATCAATTAAGCTAATTTAATTAACCTAACTTTGACACTAACGAGGTACTAGTTTAACTAACTATGTTTAGTTTAGTTTTAACTCTGTTTAACTTCATCTAATGGATGGGTCCAGCGTCGAGTTTGACTGGGTGGATGGTTATTTGTGGCGTCGACATGGCGTTATACTGGCAAAATAATTCTTTTCAAATTAATTAAATAAACTAATTTCAAAATATTGTTTAAAACTATGAAAATTGATATAAAATAAACACGTAACTCGGATGAAAACACTTTGGCCATGAAAGTTTCTCAGAGCATGAGGCGAATCGGGATACCGGTCCGTTAAATCAGCCACACCCCTAACCTATCCAGACCGCAACTTTTCCCCTCCGGCTCCTCTTCGAAAAGCGTGAAACCAAGGGAATACTTTCCAGGATGTTTCCCCTTAACGGCATCACCTCCTACCCGTTAAGTCACGCCTAACATCGTTACTTGTCATATCATGCATCGATATGCATCTGTTTACATAGTATTCATTGTTTCTTCCCCCTCTTCTCTCCGGTAGACTACTGAGGCCGGCGCTGCTGCCCGGTTAGACTACGGAGTTGGCGACCCTCTCTCTTGCCACAGCAACCAAATAGCCCCCCTTGATCACCAGATATCGCTTCTCTTCTCTATACTTGCTTGCATTAGAGTAGTGTAGCATGTTCTTGCTTTGTTAATCCTATCTTTCTGGCATAGCTTTGTCCTTGTTACTCTTATTGTTACCTTTACACTGCAATCCTATATGCTTAGTATAGGATGCTAGTATTCCATCTGTGGCCCTACATTCTTGTCTAGTCTGCTGTGCTATACTATCGGGTGCGTGATCACTCGGGAGATGATCACGGGTATATCTATACTTATACATGATACATGTGGTGGCTAAAAGATCGGGTCGACATGTGGAGCACCCTTGGTGATTCCGCAGTTGGGGCTGAAGAGGACTGTCTGACAGAGCCCTCTGGATGGATCTTTGGCATGCGGGCAGCAGGGCAGGTTGAGACACGCCTAGGAGAGAGTGAGCTGGCCCTGATCGGCGTTCGTGGATACTTACTGCCATACATGAGATCGTGGTATTTGATCACGAGGTTGGCTCTACGAGCCTATCGCACTAACCATCATCTGCGGGGTGTAGTTATGGGTATCCGCGTCGTGGTATCGGCCAAAGCTTCCGTGACGTCGGCTGACTAAGCGGCGTAGCAGCGGATTAGGCCCGAGCAGCCACTAGGCTGGTCTGCGCTTCCGGCCGCGTCACATAGCGTCTTGGTGTGCTCAGGCGATGGGCCCGGACCCTGCGGCGCAAGTTTGAACCCGTGCTGGCCTCTCTGTTGAGCCTAGGTGGGGCTGCGGCGTGTTGATCTTCCGTGGACGGGCATGACCCAGGAAAGTGTGTCCGGCCAAATGGGATCAAGCGTCTTTGGGTAAGTTGGTGCACCCTGCGGTGATTAATCTATTGAATAGCCGTGATCTTGGTAACAGGGCGACTTGGAGTTGTACCTTGACCTTATGACAACTAGAACCGGATACTTATTAAAACACACCTTCCAAGTGCGAGATACAACGGTGGTCGCTCTCTCTCGGGGATATGAGGAGGGATGGCGGGTAGGATTGTCTATGTGATGTTACTTGGAGGACTTCAACCTACCCTCTTCTACATTTGCAAGGCGAAGGTGACCAGAAGCGTAGTCTTGATAAGACTAGCTATCCCCTCTTATTACGGCATTCTGCGATTCGGTCCACTGATATGGCCCTTTACACATATATCCATGCATATGTAGTGTAGCTCCTTGCTTGCGAGTACTTTGGATGAGTACTCGCGGTTGCGTGTTCCCCGTTTTCCCTATCTCTACTCGATTGCTGCAAGCAGACGATGGAGCCGAGGAGCGAACACCACCGTCGATGGCGACTACTACTGCGAGGTGCCTACTACTACGAGCAGCCGCTCTCGGCGACCGGGGAGTAGTTAGGAGGATCGAGGCGGAGGCCTGCGTCTCTTCGTCTCTGTATCCCGGTTTGTGCTAGCCATCTTATGGCAACTTGTTTGACTTATATACGTACTCGGATATTGTTGCTTTAGCTGACTTCGTCTATGATCGAGCACTTGTATTCGATCCCTCGAGGCCCTGGCTTGTATTATGATGCTTGTATGACTTATTTATGTTTTAGAGTTGTGTTGTGATATCTTCCGTGAGTCCTTGATCTTGATCGTACACATTTGCATGCATGATTAGTGTCACGATTGAATCGGCGTCTGAGATTAATATCTGAGCCCACTGCTGTAGGAATCCCCTTCCACACTCCTTGGCGAAGTCAGTCTAGACATTGCAAAAACTTTTACTAACTTGGCGTGTGCCTTCACGAATTGCGTCGCCATCGGGTGGTATTAGGATCTTTACTCCTCGACCTTTACTCACGGGATTACTGAGCGCTCTTCTATTCGGGTTAAGCGATTTTTACTAAAGTCTAACTTTAGGTTCTCAAAAATACTTTCAACGGAGAGGCCCTTCAGTCCGGATGATCACCGGACTGCACAGAGACGATTTGGAGATAATATTTGATATTCTCTCGAGACTTGTGCCCATCACTTTTGCTATTCGGCCAAGAATAAATCCTTATGGATAAATACTTACACTTGCCATTCTTACAATCATCCCCATTGATCTTGTTATTGCGGATACCGAAGTTTTCTCTATTGTTCGAGAATGCCTACGTGCCTACTACCTAGCAGTTCTTTGCCACATGAATACCCCTTCAAATAAATCCTCGCACTTGTCAGGTATCCGCTCATCCCCAATTGTTCATAGGTTTCACAAAGTCTTTAAAATACTATTAGATCTTTGAAAATCCTCTGGAGCCTTTGGCTCTTGAATTCTCTTGCTTTCGCATTATGGTTAATCCCATAAGTCTCGTAGTCTTATTGACATTCCTGGTCATTATCATTTTGGGTCTATTGACTCAATATGTTTGCGAATACATGCAATCATCATTGGTCCTTATAGATTACCTTTCCGGCTGAGCTGCCATTCTTTTAACTGGAATTGGTTCTCGACCAATCCAATTGTCGTTGATTGTACCCCTAAGTCTATTCAGCTTATCCATTCTTGATCAGAGCATTTGCTCTGATCCCTTGCTTTAATCATAATTACTTTGCTAATTAAGCGTTGAACTATTCAGCTGTTCTATAAACCGATGCATTTGCAATCTTTCTTCCCCTGATTGGGTATCGATACTCACCTCAGCTCCACTGGATGGCCATATCCTTTGTTGGATTATTATATCTGACAGTGTCCTTCATATTCAAAGAACCTCACGAAGTTCTTTCCCGGATACATAATGCCTTTGGTAGTTGTATCCTCTACTTTTATCAACCATGCTCTACTTTTGAGTTTGTGTTATTTACTCACGAAGTTCATGGTATATATTCTAAAGCCCTGATGGGTTGAACCGATGCCTTCCTTAATATGTGAACTCGAAAGTTTTCCGAGTCATACCATTACGGTATTTTGCGGATAAAATTCCAACACTACAACTTCATTGAGCGAGAAGTAAATGGAAGATTATGCATTGAGGAAGTGGGAGTCGACCTTGAACTTTGTGTTCATGCCCATGGGCCTGATGTATATCCTATCATGGAAGCTTCTTGTAATAATAACTATTTCCTTGATAGCTAACATATGGTATCGTGAATTGATCCCTTGCAACGTGGTTCCGACCATGATTGTTCTTCTTTGACTCCATTTCTCGGACAAGTTAAAACAATTGTCTTCTATGGATCAATACACCATCCAACCTTTACTTTGATCTTGTGTGAGTATTAACCCCCTGGTATCTCGAGATTATCATGGAACTGCATAACTTTTATGAGTTCATCAAGTACTACCTTCCACTTGATTCCAATTTTCACGGGCTCACGAGTTATTAAACACTCAAAGACACCGATAAGCTGAACGAGTCCGCTTTACGGTTCAACAACTCTTGATAGCTTCTATAAATGCGACTTTGTACCCGATCCGCCATTCCTAGCCTGATTGGCTATATCATTGTCGTGATGGTTCTAACTATGCTACCTGGTCCTTATTCTCGGGGCACAATTTTTTTGATGATGAGCTAATCTTACGTTGATTTTCCTTGTCTTCACGGTTTCACCTCGAACAACAAACTTGACCCGAGTTTGTGTGGTATATGTAGCTCCAATAATCTTTTGTTGCATCAGTCCTTTTGCTTGATCAGTCGCTGTTCTATTGCTTCTTTGTGGATCCTCTAGACAACAAATTGTCGTGATCATCATCAACATTTGACTTCTTACAGGATATCAATTGAATTCATGAAGAAATACCATCCTTGCCCTCGATGATTTATATTATCGCCGACCACTTTATGCCTCCCGTTCAACACAAACTTGTTAGTGTTTCGTGTTATACCTGAGATCCATGCTATCCAATTTTTCTTCTTTACCTTGGAGTATTACCGTATTTTATGTCAATAATGTGGTGAAATTTCACCACCTCTTATGCATTCTTAGTACAAGTGATACTTCCTGCCATCTCCGATCATTCCTTGGTCCCGTGTTGTTTTAACCAGGATACCAATATGCTACTTGATGTTGCTTGAGTTCTGTACTTCTAGCAACCCTATTGCTTTGAAGTTAACGATCGACAGTTCGTTCTTAGACTATTGGTTATTGAATCGTCACTCTAACATTGATCTTGTCGCCTAAGGTCATATTTGGGCACACCTTTCAACTAATGATTTATGGTGTATGTTTTCCTAGAGCATACCACATTATATCATTTGAATTGACAAGTGTCATCTTCTAGTTCACATTATTGTGGAAATCCATCCGTTTGGAATTCTCCGTTGAATTTCGTTGATTCCATCAGCTACCCCTCATCCTCTCCTTGGTTTAAGGATGAACTATTACTTCAGAACCGCTCCCATAGTTCATATCACGAGAATCTTGAAATGTCATTTCGTCTATTTGTGTTGCACCTTTTCTTCTCGGACATCCTGAGTCTGAGGTATCATGACACCAAATGGATCTGAATCTCGGTCAAGATATGATGGTTGGGACAACTTTCAAGAGTTATGATGTTGGTCCTTTGATGACCCGGTAACATGATGTCATGCCTAGCACCCCGGTGGAGGACCTATCATTATAATTTCTTTTGCAAGATAACCATTCTTCCTGGAGGAAATTGTAAGACGTATCCTACAAGTTGTTCCTAATGGATCCTTCAATATCCAAAGTCTGCCCTTGATTGAAACACCATATCATTGCTACGAAGCTTGTTTGTGGTACCCGATTTTCAACAAGATCATTTGAAGCCCCATGCTAAATGTTCCTGCTCAATTATCCAAACACCGTTGTTTGGGTAATGTCATAAATTCTCTCCCCTTACTTAGGGGTTTTCTACTTTATATCTGTCTTGGATATAATCCTCTGCTGACTTTGGGAAGGATATACCCGATATGTGTTTAAACACATTTTCCTTTCCGTTGTTTTGTTCAAACTTTCTTATAATATATTAGCGAGCAATGGTAATTCCTGCTAGGTAAACACCTCGTGGTACAACTCTGCGGATGACCCTATTACTATAATTGATGACATTTAGGAGCCACCGATGGGCCGAGAACTTTGCCTAATGGTCCGCCTCGTTCAGCGGCGGAAAATGGTTCTCTTAGTCCCTAGCCCTTAGTATCGACATTGTTGCCAACATAACTAATAGGCTACCCTCGACATGTCTTGCGATCATGACCATGCAAGATATCAACGTTTTCCCTACTTTTAACCACATGGTGGGCCCATAACCTGAGTTCCACGGGATAAAACGGACTCTCTGTACAACCCTGTTTCTAATGGTTATTCCCCACGCTTGGCTTCCTATTTAATTTCTCGGGCCACCTTCCTAGTGCTCTATTCGGTATCGGGCATAATAATTACTCTCGCTGCTTTCTGAACCCCTTTCTCCCTACGGTTGGACTTGAGCAACTATCTATCCGCTTGGAACCTCTTATTGTACCTTCGTACCTTACTCTCGATGTATTTTATATGTTCAACTCGAGAGATAATCTTATCTTTCGTTCATGGGATAACCCAGATTGTTTCCCTCAAAAGCATTACATCATAGCCAAGCTGCCCTTACCTATTTGTTTATGCGTTGGAGTTCCCAAAGAAAAGGATGCCGACTTCACCATGATGACTGAAGCGGAGAAATAAAGAAATCAACGAGGAGGATCAACTACTTGAGAAAGAGCAACCAAGACCGAGAACACTTTCGTTAGAATTTTAAATAACAATCCCTCCCCCTTACTCCCCTCTTAAATCTCGGGACGAGATTTCTTGTAATCGGAGGAGAATTGTGGCCTTGGATAATTAAGCTACAGGGAACCTCATTAATGAAGCCACGTCACCTCCGTTCTTTGTTGCTAATCTTGTGTTAGTTCAAAACCGATTCAAAATCCAAATTCAAAAGCAAGTCAAACAATTAAAGTTTTCCAAAAGTCAAAACTAAAATGTTCTTATTGTGACAAATAATTCGGAAGTGATATTGGTGGAGAAACCAAGACTTTATAAAATGTTTTAATGCACTAAACTAATTAAATCAGTAGTTAAAACCATTAATTAAATGCCTTTTATATTTTGTAAAATATTAAACTATATTATTTTGGGTTGAAACCTTTTGTGGTTGTGACATAATATGAACATCAATTTAGGTGCCACTTTGGTATTTAATTAAAACCAAAATAATTATGAACTAAAAGAAAACAAAACAAGAAAAAGGAAAAGGAACCCCCCCTCGGTGGGCTTGGCCGACTGGCCACCAGGAAGCCCATCTAGCTTCCGTCTCCTTCCTCCTGTTCACGAAGTCGTGTGAGAGATCCCCAGCTGTGGCGAGGCATGTCGTCGTGGCAACCATCCGCCTTCGTCCCACGGCCTGGCAGCAACCAGGCCCCCTCGTCAGACCTAGCTCACTCTCCCATCCCCCACGCGCCGCTCTCTCCTTCCCTTACGAGCCCGAAGCATTGCCGCCATGGCCTTCGTCAATCTCGCAGCCTTTGTCACCCCCCGCCCGAGACGCGCCTAGGAGATCGCCGTCGTCCCTCGTCCTCTCGAGGACTCATTCGACTCTGCGCCTCTCCATCGCCGGATCCATATCGTCTTCTACCTCCGCCGCCGGAGCTCGCCGTCGATTCGCCGCCCCTCTACGCTCCGTGACCTCGCCGGGCCTTCTTGAGCCCTCTCGGTGAGCTCCCTCTCGAAACCCTCTCTGCCCCGCTTTCGTTTTGGAGCCGTAGCCGCCCGATACCATGGCCGTGGTCCGCTGTCGCCGTTGCCATCCAGGGCTCGTGATCAACCTCCTCCGCTCGAACCGGTGACACAAGCGCCTCCACAGGATCACCGGGGAGGTCAGCGAGCAGACCGCAAGCCTCCCGTGCCCCCGGCGTAACCAACCTCGCCCGTAACCACCGCCCTGCCGCCGTCATCGTGGCGGTGGACTCCGACTCACCCAGCCAACCACGCCACCATCGAGCAGCGGCGCGCCAGCGCCCGTCCGTAAACCCAGACACCCTCGGCCGTGCCACAGGCGCGTTTCGGCGAGTCCGTGCCGCGCCGCCCGTCACGGAGGTCGCCGTCGGTAGCGTCAGCCTGCCGCCCGGCGTGGCGACTGGGGAACCACCAGTGGGTCGACCCGTGGGCCCCAAAGAACCCGTCGGCTTTGTTGACCGGTCAACCATCTTGTTGGACGGCCCATGCAAGCGACAAATGGGGCCCACCCCTTAATTAAAAATCAATTAAGCTAATTTAATTAACCTAACTGACACTAACAGTGGGCCCACTAGTTTAAATAACTATGTTTAGTTTAGTTTTTAACTCTGTTTAACCCTTGTCTATGACGAGATGGGTCGAGCGTCGAGTTTGACCTGGACTAGATGGTTGACTCTTGACGTCGGCATGGCGTTATCTTTGGCAAAATAATTCTTTTCAAATTAATTAAATAAACTAATTCAAAATATTGTTTAAAACTTTGAAAATTGATATAAAATAAACCGTAACTTCGGATGAAAACACTTTGTACATGAAAGTTGCTCGAGCAGCGAGGCGAATCCGGATCGCGATCCGTTAGTCCGTCATACACACTAACCTATCGAACCGCAACTTTCCCCTCGGCTCCTCTGCAGCGCAGAAACACGGAATACTTTCCGGATGTTTCCCATAACAGGCATCACCTCATACCACGTTAGAGTCACGCCTAGCATCGTTACTTGTCATGTCATGCATCGATATGCATCTGTTTACATGGTATTCATTGTTTCTTCCCCTCTTCTCTCCGGTAGACTACGAGGCCGGCGCTGCTGCTGCCCGGTTCGACTACGGAGTTGGCGACCCTCTCTCTTGCGAGCAACCAGGCAAGCCCCTTTGATCACGGATATCGCCTACTCTTCTCTATCTGCTTGCATTAGAGTAGTGTAGCATATTCTACTTCGATTAATCCTATCTTTGCTGCATAGCTTTGTCCTTGTTACTCTTTATTATTACCTTTACCGCAATCCTATATGCTTAGTATAGGATGCTAGTATTCCATCTGTGGCCCTACATTATTGTCAAATGCGCTGTGCTATACTATCGGGCCGTGATCACTCGGAGGTGATCACGGGTATATCTGCTCTTATACATGATACATGTGGTGACTAAAGTCGGGTGGCTTGTGGAGCACTTTCATGAGTGATTCACAGTTGAAATTTGAAAGGACTGTGTCGGCGGCCCTCTGGATGGATCTTTGTGGCGGGGCGGCAGGGGCGAGTTGAGACCGCCTAGGAGAGAGGTGGGCCTGGCCTGTTAGGCGTTCGCGGATGCTTAACACGCTTAACGAGATCATGGTATTTGATCTGGGTTGGCTCTGAGCCTATCGCACTAACCATCTCTGCGGGAGTAGTTATGGGTATCTGGCGTCGTGGTATCGGCGAAGCGCCGTGGCGCTGTGGCCCCTGGCGGCAGCGCGCGGATTGGACTAGAACGCCACTAGGCTGGAGTGCGCTTCGGCCAGCGTCTGCGCATAGCGTCTTGGTGTGCTCGAGGCGATCGGCCTGAGACCCTGCAGGCAAGTTTGAACCGGCGTCTGGCCTCTCTGTTGAGCCTAGGTGGGGCTGCGGCGTGTTGATCTTCAGCGGCGGGCATGACCGGAAAGTGTGTCGGCCAAATGGGATCAAGCGTCTTTGGGTAGTTGGTGCACCCTGCGGTGGTTAATCTATTGAATAGCGTGATCTTGATATGCGGACGACTTGGGTTGTACCTTGACCTTATGACAACTAGAACCGGATACTTATTAAAACACACCCTTCCAAGTGCGAGATACAACGGTGGTCGCTCTCTCTCGAGGGATATGAGGAGGGATGGCGGGTAGGATGTGCTATGTGATGTTACTTGGAGGACTTCAACCTACCCTCTTCTACATTTTGCAAGGCGAAGGTGACGAAGCGTAGTCTTCGATAAGACTAGCTATCCCCTCTTATTACGGCATTCTGCGATTCGGTCCACTGATATGGCCCTTTACACATATATCCATGCATATGTAGTGTAGCTCCTTGCTTGCGAGTACTTTGGATGAGTACTCACGGTTGCATTGTTTCCCCTTTTCCCCTATCTCTACTCGATTGCTGCAAGCGGTGATGGAGCCGGGGCGAGACACCACCGTCGATGGCGGCTACTACACTGGAGGTGCCTACTACTACGAGCAGCCGCTCCACGGCGACGAGGAGTAGTTAGGAGGATCGAGGCGGGAGGCTGCGTCTCTTCGTCTGTATCCGGTTTGTGCTAGCCATCTTATGGCAACTTGTTTGACTTATATGATCGAGCACTTGTATTCGAGCCCTCGAGGCCCTGAGCTTGTATTATGATGCTTGTATGACTTATTTATGTTTTAGAGTTGTGTTGTGATATCTTCCGTGAGTCCTTGATCTTGATCGTACACATTTGCGTGCATGATTAGTGTCTGATTGAATCGGCGTCCACAGATTAGTAAGGAACCTTTAGTCGGTTGGTAACACCAACGGGACTAATCAAGAAATTATGATTTTTTAAAATTTGGTTTTGAAATTTTTTGAATAATTTTTATTTTCAAATTTCTGAATTATTTTAACCCTAATCTCTAATAAGCACCCCTCATCCTGCTTAATTTATCCTCTTCTCTAATCACCCTCATCATTCCAAATCACCTAACTTCCCGAGCGGTCACCCATCCTCCCACTCCCCGGCTGAGCACGCTTAACTTCCGGTTCTATTCTCCCTCGTTTCCAAGTGCGCACTTGTTGTTTTCGACAATAGTAAGATGTCAATCCTATTAACCCTCGGGAATTTTGCTTGAGCATGAATTGACACATTTCCTTATTTGAGTTTCAAACTATTGTTTTAAAAAAATAATTATTTAGAGAACAATAGTTATTTTGAATAATTAGTTTGACCATGGTTTGACCATAGTTTGACCGTTTCACCAGATTTGACCAAAATTCAAAATAGCTGAACAAATTATTTAGTAACACTAATATTCTAGAATAATTAGTTTGACCATGGTTTAACCATAGTTTGACCATTGTTTGACCATAGTTTGACCACAGTTTGACCAGATTTGACCAAAATTCAAAATAAGCGAACAAATTATTTAGTAACACTAATATTCTAGAATAATTAGTTTGACCATGGTTTGACCATTGTTTGACCCGCAGTTTGAAATTTTTTCGATTTTTCCACTCTAGATCTTAAAAGCCCGTAACTTTTTTACATTAGGTTTTGAGGATTTTGAAAATGTTTAGGGTTCCCCTGTACAATTTGGATGTAACTTTTTGAGTAGATGATTTTCATATAAAAACTATTTCATCCGAGTTAGTATGCAAAGTTATGCCCATATTTACAAATTCGGAGAGATTTTGCAAATAAAGTCGAAATTCACATTTGCAAATTTTCCCAACAACTAGACCACATATCACATGGAAACTTATTTTCTTTTATTTTTTGACATTTCCATCATTTTCATTTATTTTTTAAAACTGAAAAGCGATCCACGAGGGGAGTTTGAAAATGGGACCTTTAGTACGGTTATTGTAGCGAGTTCACATTACAATTTGGATGTAACTTTTCAGGTAGATGATTTTCATATAAAAACTTTTCATCTGAGTTAGTATGCAAAAGTTATGCCCATATTCTACAAATTCGAGAGATTTTGCAAATAAAGTCGAAATTCACATTTGCAAATTTTCCCAACAACTAGACCACATATCACATGGAAACTTATTTTCTTTTATTTTTGACATTTCCATCGTTTTCTTTTATTTTTGTTAAAAGCGAAAAGTCGAGGCAGGGGGTAGAGTTTGAAAATGGGACCTTTAGTACGGTTCATGTACGAGTTCACATTACAATTTGGATGTAACTTTTCAAGTAGATGATTTTCATATAAAAAACTTTTTCATCGAGTTAGTAGCAAAGTTATGCCCACATTTACAAATTCGAGAGATTTTGCAAATAAAGTCGAAATTCACATTTGCAATTTTCCCAACAACTAGACCACATATCACATGGGAAACTTATTTTCTTTTATTTTTGACATTTCCATCATTTTCTTTTATTTTTTAAAACTGAAAAGCGATCCACCGAAGGTAGAGTTTGAAAATGGGACCTTTAATCTTGGTTCAGTGCTTGCGAACCGGGACTAAAGTCCTAACCAATAGTCCAGTTCGTGCCTCAAGCCGGGACTAAAGGTCTAATCTTTAGTCGGTTTGAGGCATGAACCGGGACTAATGAACATCGCACCCTTTAGTCGGTTTGAGGCACAAACCGGGACTAAAAACTGAAATGAACAGGACTAATGCCTTAGCCGCTACGAACCGGGATAAATGCTCACATTAGTCGGTTCGTGATTGAACCGGAGACTCTTTGTGAAATTTGGCCGGAACCATAGACATGTTTTCTACTAGTGTCTCCATCCATTGGATGGACACGCTAATGGTCATCCGATCTATCCACATGAACAACCACTCTTTGCAACAAGAATGGTATTGCGAAGGCCCTCTGCAACAAGGGTGGTATTCGGAACTTTTATGTCTTGTTGCAATTCTTTTCTCTGTCACCTTTTGCAAGGAGAGATGGTGTTGCCAATTTTTTGCAACAAAAGGTCATGCTGCAGATTTTTTTTGTAATAGAGGTCTTGTTGCAATTTTATTTTCTTCACCTTTTGCAATGGGGATTGAGGAGTCTGGATTAGGGGTGTCGGGATAGCTGAACTATCATCGTTGGGCCGGACTCTGGACTATGAAGATACAAGATTGAAGACTTAGTCCGTGTCCGGATGGGACTTTCCTTGGCGTGGAAGGCAAGCTTGGCGTCTGGATATGTAGATTTCCTACCATTGTAACCGACTCTGTGTAACCCTAACCCTATTCGGTGTCTATATAAAGCGAGAAGGGTTTTTAGTCCGTAGGGACGAACAACAATCATACCATAGGCTAGCTTCTAGGGTTTAGCCTCTACGATCTCGTGGTAGATCTACTCTTGCACTTCGCATATCATCAATATTAATCAAGCAGGTAAGGTATTACCTCCATCGAGAGGGCCTGAACCTGGTAAAAACATGTCGTGTCCCTCGTCTCCTGTTACCATCCGCTAGAGCGCTGATTCGGGACCCCCTACCGAGATCCGCGGTTTTGACACCGACATTGGTGCTTTCATTGAGAGTTCCTGCTGTAGCCGTCACCTATAGGCCCGATGGCTCCTTCAATCATCAACAGCAGCCAGTCCGGGGTGAGACTTTTCTCCCGGACAGATCTTCGTATTCGGCTGCTTTACTGCTTGGGCCAATCAGCTAAGCCATCTGGGCGGATCAGCTTCTCCCACAGCCATCGGTCAGATTTGGAAGCTTGAACTATCGGCCGATGTTCGCGGAGACTTGATCTTGACGGATTGAGCCACGGCCAGCGTGCGCCTTGTCTCGATGGAGTGCGATCTAGCTCTGCGCGAGCGGTGCCACTGGAGGCCGCACGGATGCCGCTCCGACCGTAATCCGGGCGGTTTAGCCGATCGAGGGCGGTTGGTTGGACACCGCCTCGGGGCTGAAATCTCTACAGCGATTGGCGAACACCATCCTGTCCTTTACAAAGCTTCGTGACTCCCAGTGCTGGACTCCTTTCCGGACTCTGAACCTCCGCTTTTGCCCGTCGAATCCGGTAGGCGCTGATTATGGAGTTCACCGCCCGCGGACATCTTTCCTTTTCGCACTTTGGCGATATCCTGAACTCATTAAAGTCTCTCTCTTTGTCGAGAGCCCTGGCGAACTCTGATCGGGAAGGTTGGGATGGAGACGGCGAAGAAATTCAGCATACCCACCACCCTTTGCAGCCAGCATCGATGACCGCAGACATGCTCGACTTGACTCCGAGGACATCGGCGATATGGGCGGCGGCGCGGAGCGACCAGAAACAGCGCCCAGAGGCAGCTGGATAGCCACCTCAACTTCGATATATATATGGTGGACACACCTAAGGGAAGCGATAAGGAGGAATGGCGAGGCGCTGCGAAGAAAATTCCCTCGGGAAGCAGTCAAGCGGCGTAAGCTCTGCTCAAAACCCACCTCGACAAGATAAGCGCCCACACGGACCCAGCCATAAGCGAGGTGAGCCGGCCCGGCAGCGAACATGCCATTGAGCAACCATCCGAACAGGCCAACTTGGACAAACAACCCGTCCCGGCAAGGACAGCAATCCGGACGATCTCACGCCCGGACCGTCATTGGATCGAAGAACCTCCACAAGAGCTCCTCGCTCTGCGCGTAGCGAAAAGGCAAGCGAGGCTCGAACAGCGGAAGGCGCACTCCGAATGAGAAGGGTAAATTACTCAACCTGCGGAGACAAATATGGCGACGCCAAGCAAGAAACTACCCAAAGCGCAAACTACTGCCCGAATTCGATGAGAGGCGTGAAACCCGCGATCAAAAAACAAAGAGGCCGCCGGGTCGGATAGGCGACCACATGGCAAGCGTGAAATGACAGCGGCGCCGCACACCAAGCCGACCTGCGCGATCCGCGCCAAGGATCCGCACCAAAAGGATGGCCAGTTAGATCTATCTACGGGCCAGGAAACAAGATTCTGGCGAGCAATACAACCGTCAAATATCCGAACATCACGGCACACCCAAATACAGGCGCGCACCGCCTCTATGTTTCACCGATGAGGTCTTTGGATCATGAATTTCAGCGGGATTCATGCCCGTAAACATAGAGGCATCTGACGGAACGGCAGACCACAGGTGCGGATTGAGGATTATATCCTCCACATACCTACGGATCTGAATGTTGCAGACCCGTTGACTAAACCTCTTCCACGAGCAAAACATGTCAGCACCAAGACTCCATGGGTGTTAGAATCATTACTATGTAATCTAGATTATTGACTCTAGTGCAAGTGGGAGACTGAAGGAAATATGCCCTAGAGGCAATAATAAAGTTATTATTTATTTCCTTATACCATGATAAATGTTTATTATTCATGCTAGAATTGTATTAACGGAAACATAATACATGTGTGAATACATAGACAAGCAGATAGTCACTAGTATGCCTCTTACGAGACTAGCTCATTAATCAAAGATGGTTATGTTTCCTAACCATAGACATGTGTTGTCATTTGATTAATGGGATCACCTCATTAGGAGAATGATGTGATTGACATGACCCATTCCGTTAACAGCACTTGATCGTTTAGTATGTTGCTAATGCTTTCTTCATGACTCATACATGTTCCTGTAACTATGAGATTATGCAACTCCGTTTACGGAGGAACACTTTGGTACTACCAAGCGTCTACATAAGCGGGTGATTATAAAGGTGTACTACAGGTGTCTCCAAAGGTACTTGTTGGGTTGGCGTATTTGAGATTAGGTTTTGTCACTCCGATTGTCGGAGAGGTATCTCTAGCCCTTCTCGGTGATACATCACTTAAGCCTTGCAAGCATTACAACTAATGAGTTAGTTGTGAGATGATGTATTACGGAGCAGTAAAGAGACTTACGATAGCGAGATTGAACTAGGTATTGGATACCGGCGATCGAATCTCGGGTAAGTATATACCGATGACAAAGGGAACAGCGTATATGGTTATCGCGGTTTGACGATAAAGATCTTCGTAGAATATGTAGGAACCAATATGGGCATCCAGGTTCCGCTGGTTATTCACGAGAATGGTTCTAGGTCATGTCTACATAGTTCTCGAACCGTGAGGTCCGCCGCAACAACGTTTGATGACAGTTAATAATGAGTTTATAAGTTTTGATGCACGAAGGTTGTTGAGATCCGGATGTGATCACGGACATGGCGAGTCTCGAAATGGTCGAGACATAAAGATTGATATATTGGAAGCCTACATTTGGACATGGAAGTGTTCAGGTGAAATCGAATTTACGGTCACAGGAGGTTACGGAACCCCCGAGAACTACATGGGCCATGGTGGGCCTTGGTGGAAAGGAGAAAGGGCCAGCCCTAGGTGGCCGCCCCCCTTCCCTAGTCCTATGGGACTAGGAAGGTGAGGCAGCCCCCTCTCTCTCTTTCCCCTCAAGAATCCTAATCCAACTAGGATTGGAGGGAATCCTACTCGGAGGGAGTAGGACTCCTCAGCGCGCCCCTCATGGCCGCCAGCCCCTCCCCTTGGCTCCTTTATATCACGGGGCAGGGGCACCCTAGAACAAACAAGTTGATCTCGGATCTTTCCTTAGCCGTGTCGGTGCCCCTTCCACCATATTCCGCCCGGTCATATCGTCGTGCAGGGCTTAAGCGAAGCCCTCGCGGAGAAGTCATATCGTCGCGGAGCTTAAGCGAAGCCTGCGTCGATGGAGCATCAACATCGTCCTGCGCCCGTCGTGCTTGTGAGAACTCATCCCGACACTTTGCTGGATCGGTCAGGGGATCGTCATCGAGCTGAGCGTGTGCGAGAACTTCGGAGGTGCCGTGCGTTCGGTGCTTGGATCGGTCGGATCGTGAAGGCGTCGACTACATCAACAGCGTTGTTATAACGCTTCGCTTCGGTCTCACAGTGCGATGGGCGGACACTCTCCCCTCTCGTTGCTATGCCATCACCATGGTCTTGCGTGTTCGTAGGAAAATTTTTGAAATTACTCGTTCCCCAGCGATGGCATCGAGCCTGGTTTTATCGTTGATGTCATATGCTTGAGTAGAACACAAGTGAGTTGTGGGCGATATAAGTCATCTTGCTTACCAGCATGTCATACTTTGGTTCAGCGGTATTGTGAGATGAAGCGGCCGGACCGACATTACAGCGTGCGCTTCTGCGAGACTGGTTTCACCGCTCCGAGCACTTTCGTTGCTTAAAGGTGACGGCGGGTGTCTGTCTCTCACTTTAGTTGAACTGAGTGTGGCTCGCCCGTCCTTGAAGGTTAAAACAGCACCAACTTGACAAACTATCGTTGTGGTTTTGATGCGTAGGTAAAGCGGTTCTTGCTCAGCCCGTAGCAGCCACGTATAACTTGCAACAACAAAGTAGAGGGCGTCTAACTTGTTTTTGCAGGGCATGATGTGATGTGATGTGGTCAAGGCGTGATGCTATATTTTATTGTATGAGATGATCATGTTTTGTAACGAGTTATCGGCAAGGTGGCAGGAGCCATATGGTTGTCGCTTTATTGTATGAAATGCAAGCGCCATGTAATTGCTTTACTTTATCACTAAGGAGTAGCGATAGTCGTAGAAGCAATAGTTGGCGAGGCAACGATGCTACGATGGAGATCAAGGTGTCGCGCGGTGACTATGGTGATCATGGCGGATGTGGCGATGGAATCACAAGCACAAGATGATGATGACCATATCATATCACTTATATTGATTGCATGTGATGTTTATCCTTTATGCATCTTATCTTGCTTTGATTGTGGTAGCATTATAAGATGATCTCTCACTAAAATTATCAAAGTGTTCTCCACGGTATGCACCGTTGCCAAAGTTCGTAGTACCCGGACACCGCGTGATGATCGGGTGTGATAAGTTCGTCCATCTAGCAGGTGCAAAACAGTTGCTGCGGAATACTCAGGTTAAACTTGGCGAGCCTAGCATATAACGAGATATGGCACGGAACGGAGACCGAAAGGTCGAGCGTGAATCATATAGTAGATATGATCAACATAGTGATGTTCACCATTGAAACTACTCCGTCTCACGTGATGATCGGACATGGTTTAGTTGATTTGGATCACGTGATCACTTAGATGACTAGAGAGATGTCTCGTCTAAGTGGGAGTTTTTAATATGATTAATTGAACTTAAATTTATCATGAACTTAGTACTGATAGTATTTTGCTTGTCTATGTTTCTGTAGATAGATGGCTCGTGCTTTGTTCGTTGAATTTTAATCGTTCCTTGAGAAAGCAAAGTTGAAAGATGATGGTAGCAATTACGGACTGGGTCCGTAACGAGGATTATCCTCATTGCTGCACGGAAAAATTATGTCTGGAAGCACCGGTTGGTGCGAGCTCTCTTGCGGAGCTGAGCGAAGTTGTGAGCGTCTGGCAAAGCAAAGCTGATGACTACTCAATAGTTCGATGTGCCATGCTTTATGGCTTAGAACCGGGTCTTCAACGGCGTTTTGAGCGTCATGGAGCATATGAGATGTTCCAGGAGTTGAAGTTAATATTTCAAGCAAATGCCGGATTGAGAGATATGAAGTCTCCAATAAGTTCTATAGCTGCAAGATGGAGGAGAATAGTTACATCGGTGAGCACATACTCAAAATTTCTGGGTATAACAATCACTTAATTCAGCTGGGAGTTAATCTTCCGGATGATAGTGTCATTGACAGAATTCTCAATCACGCCACCAAGCTACAAGAGCTTAGTGATGAACTATAATATGCAAGGGATGACTAAGACAATTCCTGAGCTCTTAGCGATGCTAAAAGCAGCGGAGGTAGAAATCAAGAAAGAGCATCAAGTGTTGATGGTCAACAAGACCACTAGTTTCAAGAAAAGGGCAAAGGAAAGAAGAAGAAACTTCAAAAGAACAGCAAGAAAGTTGCTGATCAAGAAAAAGAAACCAAGTCTGGACCTAAGCTGAAAGCGAGTGTTTTTTGCCACTGCAATGGACCTTTGAGCGGAACTGCCCCAAGTATTTGGCGGATAAGAAGGATGGCAAGGTGAACAAGGTATATGTGATATACATGTTATTGATGTGTACCTTACTAGAGCTCGTAGTAGCTTTGGTATTTGATACTGGTTACATTGCTAATATTGCAACTTCGAAGCAGGACTCTGAATAGGCGAGCAGCAAAGGATGAGGTGACGATCTTGGCGTGGGAAATGGTTCCAAAGTCAATGTGATCATGATTCGACGCGCTACCTCTACATCTACCTTGGGATTAGTTTTAGACCTAAATAATTGTTATTTGGTGCCAGCGTTGAGCATGAACATTATATCTGGATCTTGTTTAATGCGAGGCGGTTATTCATTAAATCGAGAGAATAATTGTTCTATTTATATGAGTAATATCTTTTATGGTCATGCACCCTTGAAGAATGGTCTATTCTTGTTGAATCTCGACAGTAGTGATACACATATTCATAATGTTGAAGCCAAAAGATCAGAGTTGATAATGATAGTGCAACTTATTTGTGGTACTTTGCCGTTTAGGTCATATCGATTAAAGCGCATGAAGAAACTCCATCTTGATGGGCTTGGAATCACTTGATTATGAATCACTTGGTACTTGCGAACCGTGCCTCATGGGCAAGATGACCAAAACGCCGTTCTCGGAACTATGGGCGAGCAACGATTTGTTGGAAATCATACATCTGATGTTTGTGGTCAATGAATGTTGAGGCCTTGTGGCGGCGTATCGTTATTTTCTCACCTTCACAGATGATTTGAGCAGATATGGGTATATCTACTTAATGAAACACAAATCTGAAACATTTGAAAAGTTCAAAGAATTTGAGTGAAGTGGAAAATCATCGTAACAAGAAAATAAAGTTTCTCGATCTGATCGTGGAGAGAATATTTGAGTTCGAGTTTGGTTTACATTTGAAACAATGTGGAATAGTTTAGCAACTCCGCCACCGGAACACCACGGAGAAATGGTGTGTCGAGCGTCGTGTCGTACTTTACTAGATATGGTGCGATCTATGATGTCTATTTCGATTTACGCTATCATTTTGGGGTTATGCTTTAGAGGCGGCCGCATTCACGTTAAATAGGACACCGTCAAAATCCGTTGAGGCGACACCTTATGAACTGTGGTTTGGCAAGAAACCAAAGTTGTCGTTTCTTAAAGTTTGGGGCTGCGATGCTTATGTAAAAAACTTCAACGAGATAAGCTCGAACCCATCGGAAAATGTGTCTTCATAGGATACCCAAAGGGAGGCTGTTGGTACACCTTCTATCACAGATCTGAAGGCAAGATTTTCGTTGCTAAATTCGGATCCTTTCTAGAGAAGGAGTTTCTCTCGAAAGAAGTGAGTGGGAGGAAAGTAGAACTTGATGAGATAGCGGTATCTGCTCCTTATTGGAAAGTAGTTCATCACAAGAAATGGTTCTGTGACAACTACACCAATTAGTGAGAAACTAATGATGATGATCATGAAGCTTGAGATCAAGTTACTCTGAACCTCGTGGGTCAACGAGTAAAATCGCACCAGGTGATGCGGTAATCTTATTCGGAAGTCATGTTACTTGACCATGGCGAACCTACAAACTATGAAGAAGCGATGGTGAGCCAGATTCCATAAAATGGCTGGAAGCCATGAAATCTGAGATGGGATCCATGTATGAGAACAAAGTATGGACTTTGGTTGACTTGCCGATGATCGGCAAGCCATTGAAAATAAATGGATCTTTAAGAAGAAGGCTGGCCTGATGGTAATATAACTGTCTACAAAGCTCGACTTGTTGCGAAAGGTTTCGACAAGTTCAAGGGGTTGACTACGATGAGACTTTCTCACCCGTGGCGATGCTTAAGTCTGTCCAGAATCATGTTAGCAATTGCCGCATTTTATGATTATGAAATTTGGCAAATGGATGTAAAACTGCATTCTTGAATGGATTTCTAGAAGAAGAGTTGTATATGATGCAACAGAAGGTTTTGTCGATCAAAGGGTACTAACAAAGTGTGCAAGCTCAGCGATCAATTTATGATGCTGGTGCAAGCCTCTCGGAGTTGGAATAAGCGCTTTGATAGTGTGATCAAAGCATATGGGTTTATCTGAGACTTTTGGAGAAGCACTGTATTTACAAGAAAGTGAGTGGGAGCTCTGTAGCATTTCTAATATTATATGTGGGCGACATATTATTGATTGGAAATGATATAGAATTCTGGATAGCATAAAGGATACTTGAATAAAAGTTTTTCAATGAAAGACCTCGGTGAAGCTGCTTACATATTGGGCATCAAGATCTATAGAGATAGATCAAGGCGCTTGATTGGACTTTCACTAAGCACATACCTTGATAAAGTTTTGAAAAAGTTCAAAATGGATCGAGGCAAAGAAAGGTTTTTACCTGTATTACAAGGTGTAAGATTGAGTCGGACTCAATGCCCGACCACATGAAGAGATAGAGAAAATGAAAGATGTTCCTATGCTTCAGCCATAGGCTCTATCATGTATGCAATCTTGTGTACCAGACCTGGCGTATGCTTAGCTGTAAGCTTGGCAGGAAGGTACCAAAAGTAATCGAGGTGGATCCTGGACAGCGGTCAAGAACATCTGAAATACGAAAAGGACTAAGGATATGTTTCTCGTATATGGAGGTGACAAAGAGCTAGTAAGTAAATGGTTACGTCGATGCAAGCTTTGACACTGATCCGGACGATTCTAAATATAAACGGATCGTGTTTCTATTAAGCGGTGGAGCTATCGGTTGGTGCATTCTAAACAAAGCGTAAATGGCGGGATCTACATGTGAAGCGGAGTACATAGCTGCTTGAAGCAGCAAATGAAGAATGTCTGGATGAAAGAGTTCATTTCGATCTAGGTGTCATACCTAGTGCATCGGGACCGATGAAGATCTTCTGTGACAATCTTGGTGCAATTGCTTTGGCAAAGGAATCCAGATTTCACAAGAGGACCAAGCATATCAAGAGGCGCTTCAATTCCATTACGGGACCAAGTCAAGTGGGAGACATAGATATTTGCAAAATACATACGGATCTGAATGTTGCAGACCCGTTGACTAAGCCTCTTCCACGAGCAAAACATGATCAGCACCAAGACTCCATGGGTGTTAGAATCATTACTATGTAATCTAGATTATTGACTCTAGTGCAAGTGGGAGGCTGAAGGAAATATGCCTATAGGCAATAATAAAGTTATTATTTATTTCCTTATACCATGATAAATGTTTATTATTCATGCTAGAATTGTATTAACGGAAACATAATACATGTGTGAATACATAGACAAACAGATAGTCACTAGTATGCCTCTTCTGAACTAGCTCATTAATCAAAGATGGTTATGTTTCCTAACCATAGACATGTGTTGTCATTTGATTAATGGGATCACCTCATGGGAGAATGATGTGATTGACATGACCCATTCGTTAGCTTAGCACTTGATCGTTTAGTATGTTGCTAATGCTTTCTTCATGACTCATACATGTTCCTGTAACTATGAGATTATGCAACTCCCGTTTACGGAGGAACACTTTGGTACTACCAAAGCGTCAGCATGTCTGGGTGATTATAAAGAGTACTACAGGTGTCTCCAAAGGTACTTGTTGGGTTGGCGTATTTGAGATTAGGTTTTGTCACTCCGATTATCGGAGAGGTATCTCTAGGCCTTCTCGGTGATACACATCACTTAAGCCTTGCAAGCATTACAACTAATGAGTTAGTTGTGAGATGATGTATTGAACGAGTAAAGAGACTTACGATAGCGAGATTGAACTAGGTATTGGATACCGACGATCGAATCTCGGGTAAGTAACATCCGATGACAAAGGGAACAACATAATGTTGTTCTGCGGTTTGACCGATAAAGATCTTCGTAGAATATGTAGGAACCAATATGGGCATCCAGGTTCCGCTATTGGTTATTCACGAGAATGGTTCTAGGTCATGTCTACATAGTTCTCGAACCCGTAGGGTCCATTGCAACAACGTTTGATGACGAGTTAATAATGAGTTTATAAGTTTTGATGCACGAAGGTTGTTGAGTCTGGATGTGATCACGGACATGACTAGGAGTCTCGAAATGGTCGAGACATAAAGATTGATATATTGGAAGCCTACATTTGGACATCGGAAGTGTTCCGAGTGAAATCGAGAATTTACAGATCAGGAGGTTACGGAACCCCAGGAACTACATGGGCCATGGTGGGCCTTGGTGGAAGGAGAAAGGGCCAGCCCTGGGTGGCGCGCCCCCCCTTCCCTAGTCCTATTAGGACTAGGAAGGTGGGCCGGCCCCCTCTCTCTCTTCCCCTCCGAGGAATCCTAATCCAACTAGGATTGGAGGGAATCCTACTCGGAGGGAGTAGGACTCCTGGCCGCGCCCTCTCATGGCCGGCCAGCCTCCCCTTGGCTCCTTTATATCTGAGGGGGCAGGGGCACCCTAGAACACAAGTTGATCTCGGATCTTTCCTTAGCCGTGTGCGGTGCCCCTTCCACCATATTCCGCCCGGTCATATCGTCGCGGGCTTAAGCGAAGCCTGCGCCGGAGAAGTCATATCGTCAAATGGAGCTTAAAGTGAAGCCCTGCGTCGGTGGAGCATCAACGTCGTCCTGCCCGTCGTGCTGTGGAACTCATCCCGACACTTTGCTGGATCGGGTCCGGGGATCGTCATCGAGCTGAGCGTGTGCAGAACTGGAGTGCGTCGTTCGGTGCTTGGATCGGTCGGATCGTGAAGGCGTCGACTACATCAACAGCGTTGTTATAGCGCTTCGCTTCGGTCTCACGAGGTGCGTGGGCGGACCTCTCCCCTCTCGTTGCTATGCCATCACCATGGTCTTGCGTGTTCGTAGGAAATTTTTGAAATTACTCGTTCCCCAACATCAAGCTCAAAGGCCAGCCCGGCATTGGCAAAAGCCTCCTGAAAACACCGTTGGTAGTTGGGAAGAGCTTGAGGATACTTTCGGGCCAATTTCAGGGGAACCTATGTCCGACCTCCAGACGCGGAGCGATCTAAGTCACATAACCCAATAGCCAGGAGAGTCAGCTCGAAAGTGCAGGGCAGGTTCCTCACCAAAAGAACCAAATAGTCATTGTCCAGGACGGCGAAGCCTTAGCAGCTTTTTAAACACAACGTCCAGGGCGAATGGCTGCCGGAACACCTTGGCCAGGAAAAGCCAAGAACAATGGCCCGCCTTGACAAGCCTCATGACCCGCTTTTAGCGGCAGGAGAGGATAGCTGGCTAGCAAGATCACGATACCAGCGACCCAAGTACATCGAAGTCGAGGGATGGAATGGGAAACCAAGGCAGCCAAGGACCAGCGCGCCGGATTAAGAGCGGTCAAAAAGCGGCGGTCAACGCCCGGATTCAAAAGCTCACAGCGAGAACAATAAAAAGCTGCCCGTTAAGGACAATAGCGATGAGCTATCCAACAAACAAAATCTTGGACAAGATATGCCAAATCCAGTACTCCGGAAGCACTGCAAACCATACCCACAGAGTTGTTGGGTCTTCAAGCAGTCCGAGCGAGACTCAACGCCGAACACAAGGGGCTCGACACACAAGTGAGGATGATGGCCAGGCACCACAGCGAGCCCGGAAAACAAAATTTCCACAAAGAGGTCAAAACAGTAAACTTACTTCAAGTAACAAAGGGAAAAAGCAGGCGGCACCCATTGAATTCGCGCGCACAATCTACCCAATGAGTCCCAACACTGGTTGTCAAAACCAATTACCTTGGACCATCAGGACTACTCCGAAAGTATCCGGAGCAGGGATGGACTGCCTTGATACTAGAACCTATAATCGGCGGTCTTCAATTTACGCAAGTCCTAATGGACAGCGGCGATGATTTAAACCTGCTATATCAGGACACAATCCGCAACATGGGGATAAACCCAAACAGGATTAGCCATAGCAACACTTCCTTCAAGGAATAATGCAGACACATATGCCCATTATGCGGGCTCCCTACTATTGGAAGTTATGTTAGTCTCACCGACAACTTCCGTCGGAAAAGTTGGTCTTCCACATCGCCCCATTTAAAAGTAGCCATCAAGCACTCTGGGGCCTTGAAGCTTCGCCCGCTTTAACATAATACTGATGTATGCATCTCTTAAACTTAAAATGACCGGTCCACGAGGCATCATTTCATTAAAGGAAGCTTCGGCGTGTCCCTCAAGAAAAGAATGTGAGACTGCCTTAACAACCTCACACTAATACGGCCTTGCTTGGCGGCCAAAAAGCGTCTAGGTCGTTGGACCCGGGACCGCGGTTGCGAGTCCGGCATAAATAAACATGATGCTTACTAGCGCGTACCCCCCTTACAAGGGCTCCGCATGTACAACAAGACAATAAAGCTCAATTTTACTCATTTTTTAATCATACTCTATTTTATTTCCAATTAAATTTTAAGCGCGATCTTTTTCAAACTAAGTTCCTCTCTTTTTATAGATGAGCGCCGTGCTATACCGTCAGGATCTGCTGCTGTGGAACCGAGTATGAGCGTGCAGCGAGGACCGTTGCAAGATTCTTTTGATTAAGACCTCACGTAAACCTTTTCACTTGTCTCTTGTTGTTACTCATCCCGGTCTCTTATTATAACCGAGGAGGAGGCTGGCGTTTTAGCATCGGCAGCGTCGAAGTTTGCGTGCACGGACACGAGGGAGGCTTGTTACCAAGGGCATTGTTGGGCCCGCTTTATAAAGACGAATACCTAGGGAGTGTTGGCGTCTCGAGTTAAGCCTTATATGCATCAGCTCGAATCTTGTCTTTGGTCAAATGTTGGGTTTGCGGCTCCTGTGTTTTGCTGCCTTCGTTCCGTTCTATCGGCTAGCGGCACCGGAGAACTCTGCGATTGTGCCCGGTTGGGCGGGTGAGCACCTCGATGAAAGCAAAAACATTGTCATGATATAGCGAGAGGCGGTCAACCCTCGATGACTCATTTGGAATGTTTAGAATTCCTCCGCATTAACGAAGGACCGTTTTCGGTCGAGCACCTCTTTACCCGAATTGGGAGAGTGCGGTGCCCCGAAAGCTATATAGTAGCCCACCATCGAACTCCTATGGCTAAGTGAAAGTGATAAAGCATTATAGTCCGGTTGCCTAGTTTTCTCGTCACCACCTCCTTTATAGGACCAAGGCGTTGGATTAAGTGTGAAGCGCGACTTCTTTACAAACACCCGCACTATGTGTGTGGGGGCTGAAACCGAACCTGCCATCTTCGGGTTATATACATATATCGTCAGCGGCCGCCTGAGGTAGTTTGCTACTTGAAGGCACAAGTATAAAAAGCTCTTACATTAAATTGAAGCGTTGTTTCATAAAATTATACATGTCATTCAAACATAAAATCCTTGAAACCTTGCATCTCTATTAAATGGCGCTTGAAGAACTTCCTCAAAATAGCTTGGCGGTACTCGGCTGCCGTCCGATGCAGGGGCCATAATATCGGTGGCCTTCATCTCAGCCCGGTATGCCTTGACGGGCAAGAGCCATCCGCCCCCCTCAATACCGCCGACCGCTTCACTTGCGTCGTCTGCGATACCGCACCAGGAAGCTGCACTAAGCCAAAATAACTCTTGATTGGGGTCCGCTGGCCACAAATGAGTCATGACATGCTTCATAGCAAGTCCGGATAATCGATTCAGCTCGGCCCATTCGGCCAACCGATCGGTCAGCGGAAGAGGGCGCTCCGGACTATGGAATTGCGACCAAAATAGCTCTTCCCACCGGCCGCCGGCCTCGGGGCGCTCAATCGCGTCCGCCTTTTCGCCGCTAAGTCGGATAAGCATCCTCCGAACTCCACAGCTTGTCCAGCGAGCATGCCGGATCCGTATATTTCCTCCGCAGCAGCGGTTTTCCGGCCATAATATCGGCTGACTCAGCTCCTCCTTGGCAGCTCTCATAGCGGAGCAGGCATCCTTGGATTGGCGGTGGCCTTTTTCAGTCCTCTTGTTCACGCAGCGTTCTTTTCAAGAACCTCGCGGCGGTCGGTAGTATTCTTCCGTTTGAGGGGCCGTCGGCCATTTCCTCTTAACCGGCGATGAGCAGCCCATTAACTTTCAGCTCTTGACCGCCTTTAAAACAACCGCATTACTCTTTCGGGCTTGCTCTTTAGCTCGGGCAAGTTCCGCCCGCAGCCTCTCACAGCAACGACACCGTACGCATCAAAGCATACAAGTAGTAAGGCATGGGCGTCAGCTCCCTTACCAGGTGTCCATGGAAAAATCGCATACCTCGTGACTTTCGTCAAACCGTTTATTGACCAGCGCGATGTCGCATCCGCCTCGTCAAGTTGCCGCTTTAGTTAACCAAATCCATCGATCCGACTAGCTACTGGACGCCCGCCTACCATAGAGCAGGGACATGTTAATCTTGAGATTATGATCCTCGGCCGCAGCTGTCGATTGTGACAAGCATACTGAAGTCTCGAGGGCTACTATCTACTACGAGCGCATTCTATATGCATAAGCTGTCGGAAGGTACATCATTTTTTGTACCTCAAACCCGTCGATAAACTTACGGCGGCTTCACAATCCGCTCTCAGCGGATGCAATTCTTTCAATGCTAGTAGCCATTAGCGCCACGGTGATCTTCTAAGATATCGCTTCGCCGGCAGGTCCTTCAGCTCCTCCGACCGCCCGCCACTATGGCGGGACCATCCGGCCCGCCCGGACTAGAAACTCTCCGTGGCGACACTTGAAGTGCGCCCGCCTGCGCCTGAAGCGCGATAGGTGGAGGCATTTACGCTCTCTATCATCTCGGACGAAGATCCCCGGCAGGCGAGCTCTGAGAGAAGGCTGAGATCCGAACTACAAGGTACAATTTGGGTTATCTTGAGAAGCCAAATACAGGGATGTTCTTTATTCACAGGACCCCTTCTTTTTACTTACGGCTTGCTGGAGGCTGATCCCTTGGGGAAATAGTCGACTGGTATACTTCGTATGGGACTTTTCGAACTTCTTTCCCGTTTTCGGGCCTTGGCTTCCTGGTCTTGAGCCGGACCTCTTCTCCCCTTGGAGGAGGATCCTGATCCCCTCTTCCTTGAAAACCTCCTTCGGCAGGAGCGATTGCTTCCCTGCTCCCCTTCGCCTTCCTTAAAAGCGGCCTTCAACATCTTGGTCGAGCATGGGATCAGCGTGTGGTCTCTGGGAGGGCGGACACCTTATCAACTTTGCCTTGGCTATCCACTCCTGTTCAAGAAAGCGGCTCCTTAAAGGGCATATATATGATAAATGAATGAACAGCCTGTCCGGTTCTGAGGTTACTTACTTAGTGTCTGGGTGATTGCAGCTTAGACCTGCGTCCTCGGTCGATTCGGACACTTCTCTTGTGATCCGAAGAAGACAGTTTGTACATCTCCTTGGGCGTCGCCCATAAAAATGTTGGAGAGCTTCGTGGTCCCTCGGATTAAACTCCCGAGGCAGAGGGGCGGCGTTTCTGGAGAAGGCGAATCAG
>JAHIAM010002205.1:0-47386 GCA_021605205.1 Aegilops longissima | reverse complement strand
CCATGAATACTTGTCGACCTCGCAATCCCACGAGTTGACAAAACGAGCTCTAGAGAGCAATGATGACTTGGGATCCCATGGATTGCCTTTCCCACCGCTCACTTCGGCGCAAACACTTGGCATTTTCTTTTACATGGCCCTTGCATGGTTATGGGTAGTTGTCCATTATATATCCTTTGCCCATCTTGCCATGTTCACTTTGCATGATATGCCCATTCCTATGCCTTTGCCATGCATTTGTGACCCATGCTTTGCATTACACATGATGATTGATTCTAGTACTTGTATGTGTATTTGCAAGCGTGGTGGAGATATTGTTTGTTATTGCCATGATTGCTTTGTGCCCCATGCCTATGATGACACTATGATCTTGCTTTGTGTTCGTGCTTGCGATATGTCATGTTCATTTTCTTTGCCTATTATTTGCTCACATGACATGATTGCCATGATTTCTTCTAGTGTGTTGCATCTTCGCTCCACTAGTTTGCACGACTTGATTACTATGCTTGCTTATGTTGCATCACCATTTCATGCGGTTGATGACAACCATCTATATGCTTTGCACATGATTCATATTGCTTCTTGTCATATATCTCTATGTGTTGCCTCCCTCATGCTAGATGATTTGCCATGTATTGAGTGCAACAATGATTCTCTTCTTGCTCATGAGATTGCCCCCATAGCATTCTCGCATATATTTGGAGATTTTGACATAATTCTTGTGAAGCATGCTTGTCTTACTTCTTTGCACCATATACCTAGTGCCATGAATATTGCCATTGTTGCATCATATTACTCATGCACTTGTCCTTCTAATGGTTTTGTGCAAAAGATGAGAACCATCATGATGGATGATGTGTTTATCTACCATGTGCATACGTTCTTTGTTTTGTTGTGTGCATGTGTAGGATACTTGGACTTTGTGTCGACTTCCACTTCACGTGAGTTGACCATTCGAGCTCTTGAGAGCGATCCTCATACATTCTACCACGACTCGCTTCTACACCGTATTTGCTTCCACTTCGGCATTGTGAAGAATGCACAAGGACACGCCTTCAAGGTGACATCCTTCTTGAGCTTTGATATTGTGGATCATACTTCATGTGTTGCTTGCACCATTTGCACGCATGTGCGAGATATTGCTTTCACCCATTATTGCCACATTTCCATGCTTCATGACATATATACCTTGTGTGTTGCATCCAATTCTCGGATTACTTTCTCCTATCACATGTTTGGTTGCAACAATGTCATTCCTTTCCATATGCCAAGTCACATTGATTGCTACATGCTTGACTTGATTGCCTCACACATGATGAACAATTGCTCTTTCTATTGTGTTGAGTGCCACAATATGTTCACTACACCCTATGCACATTATGCTTGGATTGTCTTGCACTTGACCCATGTGTTTAGACACTTCATTTTATTTGGTGTTGTGAATACTTCCTATGCCTACCATCGACCATTTGTCGAGCGCTTTATACATGATTGCTATGATCTTGAGGTAAATGCTTATTCTCTTGTCACACATATTTGCATCACTACCTCACGCTTACATGTTTGTTTCCATGATGACCTTGATTTTGATCAATTCATATGCTTACATGCCATGTCACAATCCTTTGTCACACCCTATGCTATGCTTGATGACGACACTTGTTTGGTGAATCACCTCTTGAATGCTTGGTTTTGCACTAACGCTAACCACATTTGTTTTTCCAAGTGTTTGTTCCATTTGCTCCTTTTGAAAGAATCACAAGACGGTGTGACATTGGAGAGTGCCCATTTCGAGCTTCAAGATGACAAGTACTTGGTGATCGCCCACTTCAACACGGCGACGCTTATCTCTTTCCCATGGTGATTTGGTCTTCGATCCGAGGTCGGATCTTTCCCAAGGGGAGGGATGATGCGGAGCATCCTCGGTCATCACCATGTCAAGAGTCCGCTTGGCAAGTGACATGTGCAACCTCTACTTCTCATACATAAAGGTGAATCTTCTCCTTTACACGTGTTCACTTGACCCCTTCGAGGATGGTATACTACTTGACACTTCTCCGTGTGCATGCATAAGTATTGTCGAGCTTCACGGATGTCGAGGAGGAGTGCAAGCGCCAAGGAACGACTACACCGTCCATGAGGGAAGCATGGAAGAGAAGGAGGAAGAGAACTGGCAGCCCAGAACGAGCGAGCGGTACTACCGCCACCCAAGCGGTACTACCGCTAAGGCCACCCAAGCGGTACTACCGCCCCTCCAAGCGGTATTACCGCTCAAGCGGTACTACCGCCATGAGCCCGTACTACCGCCTGCCTGTCAAGCAGCCAAGAGCCTTGGCCTTTATCCCTCTCCCACTTACCCCTTCGTGGCTTAGACTATAAATAGACCACCTCCACTTCCTTTCTAGGTTAGCAAATATGATAGCTCATTCTTAGGTGAGCTTTGCTCCTACCTCTACTCTTGAGAGAGAGAGACTACCACTCCCATGGAGTTCAAGACCTCCATGTGAGAAGATCCTGCGGGATATCATCAAGACCCCCTTGGGAAGATCCTTCTAGGATATCATCAAGACCTCCTCTTGGAGATGAACCTTACCTTGTATCTTTCCTTTGTTGTTCATGTACCTTGTGATCTTGTGTGTTTGATTGTCTAGTGGATGTGTGATTGGACTTGTTCTTGAGTGTTTCCCCTTGTGATTTCTCTCCGTTCTTCCCCGTGTTCATCGTGTTCTTCGAGGGATCCC
Organism: Aegilops longissima; assembly: GCA_021605205.1. Lineage (NCBI taxonomy): Eukaryota > Viridiplantae > Streptophyta > Magnoliopsida > Poales > Poaceae > Aegilops > Aegilops longissima. The sequence continues at coordinate 44,645 of JAHIAM010002205.1, read as the reverse complement.
ACTCCAAACGTGAAAGATCGTCCACGTAGGGTTCCGCCCTACATCAGGTAGTAGCCATGTCTCACATGTGGAAAGTGACGGTTCGAAGAGGAGTGAGTTCACCTTGTGCCCTATGGCGTATGGTCGAGGTCTCGTCATATGTCCTCTTGGGGCTTGGAGAGTAGTCGGAGTGTACATGGGGATGAATGTGGGATGCTCCGCATCATCTCCCCTCCCTTGGGAAAGATCCGACCTCGGATCGTGATCCTCATCACCATGGAAACAGTTGTCGTAGACGGACTTGTAGTTGGACGAAGTTGAAGACATGGCGCAATCCAAGTAGTCCAAGGTGTCGCCGGAGTGATAGACATGCAAAAAGAGCAAACACAAGCAACACTCGGAAATACAATGGTTAGCGCACGCAAAGTGTCCATCATGTAAGAATGAGTCCGTGCGGCAATATAGTTCGTGACAAAGCGCATGAAGCTTATGAAGATGATCTAGAATGGTATGCAAAGCATTCATGGGAACAAATGCAATCATTGTGCACATAATTGTGTTATGAGTATGAGCAATGCAACCACGGTGCAATATGATGTCATAATGGGATGGTGCATCAAAAGCATGAACATAGCAATGGATGCTCAATATGTGAATGTCATCATGCAATTGATGGAGGACCATATGATCATGATGTATGAAAATGCCATCAAGGAAGATCACAACAAATTTGCTAAGGAAGTGAACAAGCTCATATATCATGGATGTCATGGAAATAGATGCGACAAGGCAAGCATAATGTGAGTCAATCCATGCATATGGTGCAAACTTGTGGTGAGTATGATATGTCCATCGAGCATGAGTATGAGCACAATCAACAAATATGGAGGTGTTGGTATACCAATGCTCGATGTTGTGGCAAGAGTGGAAAACCGAAGGTGCATCCAATAAGGTCGAGCGCTCCTCAATGTAAAGGTCCATAGAGCCAATCTCCAATGTCGATCCTCCGTTCGCGAGATGTACCATGTAGACAACAAGAAGGAAACAACAATGAAAGAGTGACCCATCCAATATGCAAACTTGAGGATGGCTCAAAGAGAAGGAGTTCACCTTATGAATGTTCCCGAAGATGTTGGAGTTGCACATCATGTATGCCTTCACACAACCAATATGTCTCATGAGGTTATTGCCTTGTGAATCCTTCAAAATGAGAGGACATGACAAACACTCGGAAAAACAAATGAGGTTAGCGGAAATGCAAAACCTATCATTCGTGTGGTAAGATACCCAACAAGTGTATGCATCATGCTCATCATAAGAAAGGACAAGGGAATTTGGCATGGTGTGTAAGCATGTGATGCGATAACAACCAAATAGAAGAGGCTCAATCAAGCAAGCATGCATCACAAGTATAGTGTCCAAGTCTCCAATGTCATTAAGCATAGAGGCAACTATAGGAGGCAAGCGACAATACCCAAGATATATCATGTGAGAGGTATGAACATATATGTCATCAACCCAAGAAAGCAAGTGATAGTGGAACATGGGCGATGCAACTAAGCAATCAATCATAGAGATCAAGTCAAGCAAGCTAGTAGTGCGAAGATGCAACGTACTAGAAGGAATCATGACAAGCATGTCGTGTGTGCAAATAGTGGGCATGAATAATGCACATGACATAGCACAAGCATGAAAGCAAGATATGAGTAGAATGACATGAATGTATTGGCGAGAAGCCATGTGTAAATAGCAATGGGGCATCATGACTCTCCCAACACAACAAGCATCAACAGCGTGGGGCACAAAGAAATCATGGCAATAGCTACTAGTATCTCCACCAAGCATGCAAATACACATAGAATTATCATAATGGTGAATCATGGGTAGATGCAAGCAAGGGTCACAATTGCATGGCAAAGGCATAGAAGTAAAAATAACATGCAAAGTGAACACGGGAAAATGAGCACAAGGTGACAAGTGGTAAATGAAAATGAGCATAGCCATGTGAGAGACAAGTAAAAGAGATGTGCGTAGTCCTTGCGCGAAGGGAACGGTGGTAAGGATAGTCCACGGGATCCCAAAGCATCGTTGCTCTCAAGAGCTCGTTTCGTCAACTCATGGGATTGAGATGTTGACGAGTATACATGCGTACCTACACAAAACAAAGACAAAGGAAAAATTGTGTGTGCATGGTATATGTACACATCATCCATCATGATGCGCACATGCATGTGTCGGTTAGCACAAAATATCCAATGCTCAAATAAATGAGATGCGTGATATAGAAACATGTCATCCATCATGATAGGTTTGTTGTTGTGTATAGCATAATGGAGACTCAAATTGTGTAATGCATCATGAGAAATGTGTAGAGCATTGTTATTCATGGAATGCATAAGGTGCAAGCAATCATGGAAATCATGCAAAATATGGGATGAATCAAAATCTCCTAATATGCATGAGGAAACTAAGGGGGTCTCCTCATGAGCATTAATGGAAACATCACATGGAGAATATTGACAACATCCAAAACAAAGCATATTTGGTTCAATGTGATCATGGCATGACATAGTAGATGAATTGCACACATCATGTAAAGGAAGCATGGCAATATCATCACAAGAGAAGCAAAATCCAATGACCATCATCTCGCCATCTATGCCATAAGTGCAAATGGGATTTATTTTAATGGGGCATGCATAGTTACTATGTTGAGATTGAAATGAGGCAATATGGGAGATCTCACTCATAGCATATGACAAGTTCAATGGATTGTCAAACATGAAGTGACCAATCGAATTTTCACATGATATCCTATGGAGCATGGCATCACAACTAGGCAACTCAACATGCTCATCATCATATTCATCATAAATAGGTAAGTCAAGGCATGAAGAAGTTTCACTAGCATGAAGCATGGTAATAGGTGGGTCGACATCATGGGAGCAATCAATGTCAAGATTGTCCACTAGTGGGACAAGAGAAGTACCATCACCTATGTTACCTTTGGAAGGTCGCTCATGAGTTGTAGGTGAGGTGTTGAAGATCGTCTCGTTGTCATCTTCATCTTGATGGAACCATGTGGGGGGTGCATCATCATCCATCATGGCCATCGGCGTCTCCAATGTAGGGATGGACTCGTCGAGGATAGGCATGTCGTCATGTAGGAGACCTAGCACCAAAGAAGAAAACACACTAGGAGTAGAGGTTAAGTCGTTAGAAATCATAGTGGCCTCATGTGTCGTGTCAACTACCTCACTCACTAAGTGTTGTGGCTCACTCACTCCCTCAAGGATGCTCTCACTCGTATGGTGGGTGGAGTCACTCAAATGTCTCTCAACCTCACATAGGATGTGTGGCATGCTCTCATGTGTGGGGCTAGTGGTGGTCACACTCATCCTCTCATAGGAAATGCTCTCAATGTCACGTATGGTGGAGTCACTCATGTCACTCATGGGGTGGTGGCTCTCCTCACATGGCAAATGGGGCATCTCGACATATGTGGGTGCCGGCGAGATGTAGGTGCAAATGTCTCCATGCGCGGTCGCAGTAGCTTGACTCGGAGTATGAGTCCAATGTGGGCGTTGTCTTCATGTTGTTGAAGAGGTTCGCTCTGTCGCTGCGTGGTCGAAGGGATGGCCCTTGCTCGACCGCCTTGTCACCGCCTTGGTGTTGGAGGCCCATATGATGTGGCACCTCATAGCTCGCCTCCATGACCGAGGGAGTTTCCCATGCTCGCCATCTTCCTTGAGGGCTTCCAAAATGGAAGTGTCGCCCTCGCTCGTGGTGGTCGCCTTGGACTTGATGAAGTCGATGTAGGCGTACACGTGGGAAGTAGGCGAAGATGCCGACGTCCAAAGGCGAAGATGCCTTGAGAACACTTGGCGAAGATGCCAAGTGGTTGATGTAGCCGTAGCGCCGCCTTGGTGGTGCTCGCCTCGCGGTCTTCTCTTGTGCTTATGAAGCTCGACTTGGCGTGTTGGGACTTGTGCATTTGCGCTTGTGGAGCATCTTCATGATGATGGTGTCGTTGTCGTGTTTGAGCTCGTAGAAGATGTCGTTCGTCGTCGTCGTGCACATGATGCTTGGAGGTGACTTGCCCTTCATGACGATGTGGATCACGCATGTGATGGTGGTCGCCATGTAGATGTGGACGAGGACGATTTGCGCTTGCATCGCTTAAGCGCCCAAGACTTGTGGCTTGAACGTCGCCGCCTTGAAGATGACGAAGGGAAGAAGACTTGATCAAGGCCGAATCTCCTCCATCCTTGCATCTTGCTCCTCTTTATGTGCGGCAAGCTTCTTGTCGAAGTAGTCCCTTCTCCTTGCTTCGGAGTGATGAATGTTGATGGAGATGTTCTCGATGCGCTCGCAATCTTGATTGTGTGCCTTGCACTTGTCGTTGTAGATCAAGAGAGACGCTTTGGTGATGTAGTTGTTCACGCCGTCGTTGTTGTCGAAGACCGAGATGAAATGCCTTGCCTATCCATCACAAGACTCGAGCAAATATGAGTGGGAGAAAGAGAAGAACTTATACCAATGTACCTTGACCGATGTTGACAATGAATCAAGTTCACTCAAATGCGGACAATGGAATAGCACTATTGGTACCAATCCTTGTCGGTTCTCACACCTACACAAGTAAAGCTTATGGAGGAGCTCGGTGAGGATAGTGGCACAAAAATTTAATGCAAAATGTTAGCAAGAGTCAATAATGTTGAAAGAGATTCACAAATTCGCAAGTGAAACAAATAGACCAATAGCAAAGAATGGCACACGGAAACACACACACGGATAGATAAATGGGGTCGTGCAACCAAGGAATGAGCACAAAATGTGGAATCCACGGAAAACGCTCGTGTTGCACAACTCAAGAGAGACGCTAGCACGATTGTTCGATAGGCGGATACGACACTTGTGCACAACCTATAAGATGCAAAATGGAATAACTTCTATCCCAAGTATGCTATGTATGTATAGTTCCCGGTGTTTCTCTCAAGATGATCCAAGATGATCGGATATGACAATCTTATATGCAATGTTGTTTGATGCTATGGCAGTTGCTTACAAGCTTCTTTGCTCTTTCTCTCTTTTGCTTAAAAGCTTTATTTCTCTTTTTTTTTGGCCACTTTGCACAATGCACAAACCAAGATAGCAATTGTGTGTATGCGGGAACAAACTTGTGACACAAGATGATATGATGATACCAAGATGATATGGTATGTATGCAATGGATGGTGTAGATCACTAATGTGCACAAGTAACTTTGCCGGCAATACTCAAATGGCTAGTCTCGATAGGCAAGTAACGCAAAATGGGCTAGGGGTTATCAATGCAATTTGCAAGGGGAATATACAATGGAGGGATACCACGATACCAAGATGATATGGAGGTTACCGTCCGGTGATGATGAGTAGCGGTGTTCTTGATGTGGATACCAAGATGATGGAGACTCGTCCCTAAGTAGCAAACACCTTAGGAAACGGAAAACCGCGAACTCAAAATATCAACGCCAAATGTCAAAATGGTGGTAGCGGAATGCGGTGGTGGTTTGCACTTCAATGCGGAAGTGGAATGATGGGCTATACACGTGTCGGAGTTGAAGTTGCCGTCCCTAAGTAGCCAAACACCTTAGGAGACACAAGCCACAACTCAAAAAGCTCAATCAACAATTGGGTTAAGTTGGGTTGTCGGAAGTGTATGGTGGGCAAGGTTATGTGGAAGTGGTGGTGGTGGTTGATGAAGAAGCAATCGTCCCTAAGTAGCCGAAACACCTTAGGAGACTCGAATCACTACTTAAGCAACCACTAATGCTATGGGGAACAAAATTGGTTAGGTTGCGGAAGTCGGTGGTGGTTATGCGGAGGATGTGGCGGAAGCCCTAGGCAAAGATGCCAAAGTTCACAAAATTTGACGGAGTCAAATGGTGATGGTAGTATTTTTATGGGAAGGGGGATGTCAATAGCTTCAAAACGAGCTAAAGAACGTCAAAATCGGACTCCGGATGAATTAGTTATGGACAAAACGGTGAAACTTGGAACGCTGAAACTGGGAGGAGCGGAAGTACCGCTCGGGAGGGCGGTAGTACCGATTGTAAGCGGTAGTACCGCTTGGAATGGGCAGTAGTACCGCTCGTGTCGGGTTTTTTCGCAAAATCTGGCTCTGGGAGGCGGTAGTGCCGCTTGGAAGGGCGGTAGTACCGCTTGAGGTGCTAAGCGGTAGTACCGCTTGAAGGGCGGTAGTACCGCTTCGTGTCGGGATTTTCGCAAATCCGGATAGGGCGCGATTTTGGGGCGGAAATGGATGATTTCGGGTCAAAATTGAGAGATTTCGTGGATGGAAAGTGGGGAAACTTGGGGAATGCTAGATCCACTTGAAACCAAGCAAATCCACGGATCAAAATCAACAAAACATCATCAAAACTAACAAATCACAAAAAAAATTGGGGCTATTTTGGTGGGGATTTTCGGATTTAGGACGAAATCAACAAAATCAAGCTAGAAAAGAGGGTAGGGCTCCAAAACGTGATCAACCTAAGCTCTGATCCATAGATGATGTAGGCGGAACCCTCACGTGGATGATCTTTCACGTTGGAGCGGATCCTCGAGGAATCACGAAGAACACGCGGAAGAACACGAGGAAATCAAGGGAGGAACGAGGGGAAAACACTCAACCAACAAGGAATCGGTCACACAAATGCTAGATCGATGAACACAAAGGGAGATACATGATTCAAGGTCAACAAAGGACGATACAAACGGTAGCCGTTCTTCTCCGTGAGGAGGTCTTGATGGGGTCCACCCTAGAAGGGGGTCTTGAATCCGCTTGGGGGATCTTCTCCGAAGAGGTCCTGGGCTCCGAGGAGAAGTAACCAAGTGGACGAGCAAGGCTCTCACACAAACATGAGCTAAACCTAAGCTAACCTAATACGAAGCTAGGAGAAGAGTATATATAGTGCTAAGCCACGAAGGGGTAAGTGGGGGCGAAGGGGTACACGGGCTCGGCCCAATACACTATGCGCAGACAGGGCGGTAGTACCGGTCCTTCGGGCGGTAGTACCGCTTGAGGCGCGCAAGCGGTAGTACCGCTATGATGGGCGGTAGTACCGCTCTGGAGCCGTTCGATCTCCGAAGTTTGTCGGACTTTGCGGAAGTGGAGCGGATGTAGAGCGGTAGTGCCGCTTGTGATGATAAGCGGTAGTACCGCTGGGCCTGGGCGGTAGTACCGCTTGCTCCCGGCTTCTTCTTCCTTCTCCTCTTCCATGCTTGGCCTTGGTCCTTGGATCCTCCATGGTCGTCTCGGTTGTACCTGAGTGTATGCAAGGTCCATGCATGAGGTAGTAGCCATGTCTCACATGTGGAAAGTGACGGTTCGAAGAGGAGTGACTTCACCTTGTGCCCTATGGCGTATGGTCGAGGTCTCGTCATATGTCCTCTTGGGGCTTGGAGAGTAGTCGGAGTGTACATGGGGATGAATGTGGGATGCTCCGCATCATATATACTCCTCCACCTCCTCCTAATTAGGGTTAGCGTTGATTTAGCTCATTGTTAGATAGAGCTTCACTCATCCATATCGGGTCTCCTCCTCGTGAGAGACCGCGGCCTCTTCGGAGAAGATCCACCATGGATTCAAGACCCCTTTACGGGAAGATCCCTCGTGGATTCAAGACCTCCTCTTGGAGATGAGCTACCGCCACTTGTATCGTCCGTTGTTGACTTTGGATCATGTATCTCCTTTTGTGTTCATCGATCTAGCACATGTGTGATTGATCTTGTTAGTTTGAGTGATTCTCTTGTGTTTTCCCCTTGCTTTCCCTCGTGTTCTTCCGCTCGTTCTTCGTGTTCCTCGTAGGGATCCTCTCCAAACGTGAAAGATCGTCCACATAGGGTTCCGCCCTACATCATGGTGTAGCGGATGATGTGGTGGAAGCCCAAGGCAAAGATGCCAAAGTTCCAACAATTTTATGGAGTCAAATGGTTTTGGTGGTATTTTTGTTGGAAGGGGGATGTCAAGAGCTTTTCAACGAGCTAAAGAACGCGAAAATCAGAGTCCGGATGAATTAGTTATGGACAAAACAAAAATCAGCCGAAATCTGAAACTACAGGTTACGGACGTTCGGGAAGGGTCGGATGTCTAGTCGTCGGACGTCCGGGAGGCTCAGAAATCCGTGAATTTGGTTCGGGTTAGGGGTTCCGGTCGTCCGGGAAAGGTCGGACGTCCAGGGGTCGAGGGTCAACGCGGGATTTGAGCTCCGGGACGCGATTTTGGGCGGAATTTTGGGATTTTGGGGGCAAAATTGAGGAGATTTCGTGGATGAAAAGTGGGGAAATGATGCGGAGCATCCTACGGTCATCAGCATGTCAAGAGTCCATTTGGCAAGTGACACGTGCGACCTCTACTTCTCATACATAAAGGTGAATCTTCTCTTTTACACGTGTTCACTTGACCCCTTCGAGGATGGTATACTACTTGACACTCCACTCGTGTGCATGCATAGGTATTGCCGGAGCTTCACAGACGACGAGGAGGAGTGCAAGCGCCAAGGAACACCTACGCCATCCGCGAGGGAAGCCTGGAAGAGAAGACGGAAAAAGACGGAGCTGCGGAGTCCCCAGCGGCCGGACGACCGGAGGCCACCGGACGTCCGACACTCTCCAGCGGCCGGAGGACCGACGAACGCCGGACGACCGACGAATGCCGGACGTCCGACAAGTCCCAATGCACGGACGACCGACACCGACCGGACGACCGGTGCTATGGCGACAGAACAGAATTTACGGATGTCCGAAGACTTCCGGACGTCCGGACCGTCCCGAGCTTCCGGACGTCCGACCCCTTCCGGACGTCCGACGCCTGTGTGCGCTGCCGCTGGCCTTTGGCCTTGTATCCCTCTCCCACTTACCCCTTCGTGGCTTAGACTATAAATAGACCACCTCCACCTCCTTTCTCGGGTTAGCAAATATGATAGCTCATTCTTAGGTGAGCTTTGCTCCTACCTCTACTCTTGAGAGAGAGAGACTACCACTCCCATGGAGTTCAAGACCTCCATGTGAGAAGATCCTGCAGGATATCATCAAGACCCCCTTTCGGGAAGATCCGTCTAGGATATCATCAGGACCTCCTCTTGGAGATGAACCTTACCTTGTATCTTTCCCTTTGTTGTTCATGTACCTTGTGATCTTGTGTGTTTGATTGTCTAGTGGATGTGTGATTGGACTTGTTCTTGAGTGTTTCCCCTTGTGATTTCTCTCCATTATTCCCCGTGTACATCGTGTTCTTCGAGGGATTCCACTCCAAACGTGAAAGATCGGCCTACACCGGGATAGCCCCGTATCATATGGTATCATGAGCCACGTTCATCACGTATTTGGAGTCCCTCCCACCGTTTTCTAGCCTTCTTTTGTTTGATTTCGTCAGAATTTCAAAATCCCCACCAAAAATAGCCCCAATTTTTTTGTGATTTGTTGGTTAGATGAAGTTTTGTTGATTTTGATCCATGGATTTGCTTGGTTTCGAGTGGATCTAGCATTTCCCCAAGTTTCCCCATCTTTCATTCACAAAATCCCGTGAATTTTGACCCCGAAATCCCCAATTTCCGCCCAAAATCGCGTCCAGGATCTGAAATTTCGCGTTGACCCCGACCCACCGGACGACAGACGATTTACGGACGTCCGGACCCCCACGAAGCACCGGATGTCCGACCTTTTCCGGACGACCGGAACCCCTAACCCGAACCAAATTTACGGATTTCCGACCTTTCCGGACGTCCGACGCCCCGGACATCCGACCTTACCGGACGTCCGTAACCTGTACTTTCAGACTTCGGCTGATTTTTGTTTTGTCCATAACTAATTCATCCGAACTCCGATTTTGATGTTCTTTAGCTCGTTTTGAAGCTACTGACATCCCCCTTGCCACAAAAATACCACCAAAACCATTTGACTTCATCAAATTTTCCAAAGTTTGGCAAGTTTGCCTAGGCCCTCCACCATATCATCCGCATAGCCACCACCGACTTCCGCAACCTAACCAAGTTTGTTCCCCATTGTGATATAGGGCAGAACCCTATGTTGACGATCTTTCACGTTTGGAGAGAATCCCTACGGGGAACACGAAGAACGAGCGGAAGAACACGAGGGAAAACACGGGGAGAACGAGAGAGAGGTCACTCAACCGACAAGAAACCAATCACACAAGTGCTAGATTATTGAATACATAGAGTGGCACAAGATTCAAGGACAACAAAGGTAAGGATACAAGGGTAGCCGATCTTCTCCGAGAGGAGGTCTTGAGGGTCCACCCTAGAAGGGGTCTTGAATCCGCTTGGGGATCTTCTCCAGAGGTCCTGATCTCAAGGAGAAGTAGCCAAGTGGATGAGCAAAGGCTCTCACACCAAATATGAGCAAATCCAAAGCTAGCCCTAACTAGGAGATGGAAGGGTCCTATTTATAGTCTTAGTGCAAATGGAAGTCAAAACAAAGGGGTACATGGGCTTCAGCCCGATCAGCGCCGGACGTCCGGGAGGCGTCTTGACGTCCGGAGGCTCGGGAGGGTCCGGCCGTCCGGAGCGCTGCTCGACGTCTGTCTATTCTTTTCTGCCGTGAGGTGTGTCGGTCGTCCGTAGCGGGCCGGTCGCCCGGTGCTTCAGGAGGGCCCGGACGTCCGGAGGCTGTCGGTCGTCCGTAGTTCTGATGAGGACATCAATACCATTGTTACACCCACAGCCCCTGCTGCTATACATACTGGACCAATTACTAGAGCTCACAAGACGCCAATTGAATTATCGGTACTTTCGTTTCTTGGTAATGATTCCAATGTTCATGAGAATATGATGCTGCCTAAATTGGATACATTTGTTTTGCTTACAAATGAAGGGCCTACCATGGACAAGAAAGATGAACCTTGGAGCAAATTCAAGCATGGAGATGTTGGCATGCAAAGGAGAACAAGAACGGAGTTACAAGTGATGATTCCAGACTTTGAAGCCACCCTAATGAGTGCATAAGGCCTTGGACGAAATATACAAGATGCCACTTCATAATATTCGTCCATAGGCTATTCTAGGTGCTTCGTCACCTTATTATTGGGCCAGGCCCATGTAATTTCGAAATACTTAAGTATAGGCTGTTTTAGAGTCCGTATGTGTGGGGAAACAAGAGTTAGGGTTGATTTGGACCCTCCACCAAGGGCCACGAAATTCCCCCTCTTTCTCCATATATACAGCCCTTAGGGCACCGTTTAGACCTTGGGTTTTGTTTAGATTAAAAGTTCGCCATAGCTGCAACTTCGCGTTTCGCTTGTGTTCAACGACCGCACAAAGCGCCACAGAACCCCACCTTGATCAATAAAGCTTTCATCTTATATTCGCAATATCCAGATTGCAATCTCAGTTTCTTGCTTGTTCTTCGCTTGCTCGCAGGAAACAGGCCCTCGTGGTCGTTGATCGTGCTCGGCGTGGTCAATAACCCTCGGAAGTTGGTTTAGCGATTGCTAAGGCGCGACGTCTCGACGTTCGTAGTCGGATCGTCAAGGTCGACTCCCACGAAACGATAGCCACCATCTCATCGAAACATCGGACACGCTTGCCTCTATCAAGTGGTATCAGATTTTCAGGTTGCTCGGTGAGATTTTACAGTTTTTCGTAGATTAGATCGAGTCTGTTCTTCATACCTAAAGTCCACGAAAAAGCCACACAAAAAAATTAGGGTTAGTTCATCATATCCGAACCAATCTGAGCCTTTGCATAATCTTTTTAGGGTTTTTGCTTTGTTGAATTTGCGGTTGCATCGTCGTGTCAAGTTGCTGGTCTTAGAGTCTAGTCTTTTAGAGTTTCGAGTTCTGGTCATAAGTTGTCACGCCGCCGCCGCACCATCATCATCGCCTTGCCATCTACCACCATTGCTTATCCGCCACAGCTCTGAATCCGTATCCATATACCACCACCAATCCGTATCCATATACCACCACCGCTACCATATACCACCACCATATATCCACCACCAATCCGAGTTCCTTGCATATTAGGTTTGTTTTCGAGATCCATCTAGTTTCCGATTCGTGTTTCCTTGCCGGAGTAGGTTTCGGAAACCACCCTCCGTTTAGGCCCAAAATTTTCCGAAAACGCATTTGTCGAAAAATTTTCTGGCTATCCTATTTTTAGGTGTTTCTAAGCGTATTGAGACAGTCGCCATTATAGAAAGTTTTTTTTGACCCGTTTCAGCTTTTGGGTCCGGCGTTCGAAAAAAAAAAAAATTTTGGTCGAAAAATTTCGTGCCCATCCCGTCGGTTTGACACAGGAAGAGTTTTGAGACACTCGCCATTATAGTGATTTTTTCGCAAAAAAAAAAAAAAAAAGCAGCGCAAAAAAAAAAAAAGCGCAAAAAAAAAAAGCGAAAAAAATTATTCAGAGTGTGCTTTTCCGTTGTTTCCGTGCAGCGCCGTGATTTTGTTAGTGTTCTAGGCTCGCGTCTCTAGCACGGTCTAGCCTAGGACCAAAGACAAGATCTGTCGTTGAGCGCTTATTCAACTTTGCATCTCTGAATTGATTATTGCTGACCCTTTTGCTACCATATTATAAGCCTTCCCAGCTCCACATACATCTACATCGTGCGCTTGACTCTCCCCGTAATCGCTCTATCCAAGCTTTGAGAGTTTTGACTACATCGGTTGCCGATCACCGCTTTCTTCTTTGGGTAAGAACTGGTAAGAATTTGAGATTTGCTTGACGGATTTGTGATCGTCCACCACACCATCACCACCACTTCCTAGTAGTCCGTCAATCATATTCTTGTGTGTTTCTATTGCTGCTAACCATGGCAGGATCACAAGCCGACGAGACTGACTGGGAGAACATGACAAACAAAGCGCTACATGATAAGTTTCAACAAATGATGAGTGGGCAGGTGGACGATGTGCTAAATAGATTTGAAGAGGCCATGGAGAAGATAGATGGCATTGAGAAGGCGTTCGAAACAAAGCTCGATAACAAGTTTAATGAATTGCTCGCGCGTCTACCACAACCACCACCGGCTGCACCTAACGCACCTCTACTACAACAACATGGACTACCTCCACATCGCGAAACAGCCCTCCGCCGAGCTTCCCGTGTCCCTCTTCAGCCTGGCCAAGCTGCGGGTGCTGCTGTTGATACTTCTGTGGCTCCTGCTGCTGCGGTGGGGGAGGATGATTATGTAAGAGCTTACGAGGATGAGGTTGATCAACATCAGAACTACGTGCAACCACCAGCTCCACAACCACCAGGTCGTCCACATGCAAATAATGGCAATGTTCGGGCTCCCCTTCAGGTACGAGATCATGACCATCTCCCTAAACTGAAATTGAATATTCCACCATTTGAGGGTAGATATGTTCCTGATATATATCTTACTTGGGAGTTAGAAACTGAACAACGATTTACATGTTTACAATATCCTGAGGAGAGACGTGTTCCTGCTGCTGTTTGTGCTTTCACTAGCTTTGCATGTGTTTGGTGGTCTGAACATTGTCGATTATATCCTGTTCCAGCTACTTGGGCTGCTTTGAAAACTGCTATGCGTACTCGTTGGGTTCCACCATATTATCAGCGTGAATTACTTCAAAATTGCAGCGCTTAAGACAAGGAAAAATTCGGTGAAGAATATTATCGGGAATTACAAACTGGCTTGATTAGATGTGGTATTGTTGAGGAGAATGAAGCTATGCTTGCACGTTTTACGGGTGGATTAAATAGAGAGATTCAGACCATTCTAGACTACAAGGATTATAATAATATCACTCGATTATTCCATCTTGCTTGTAAAGCTGAACGTGAAGTGCAGGATCGATGTGCCTTGGCGCGGACTAACTTTTCTGCAGGTCGACCTTCATCATGGACACCACGTGCATCATCTACTTCCACACGTTCTACTACACCGGCACCTCCGTGGCTGCCACCTCCAACCGTGATACAATAAAGCAGGCACAACCACCACTATCTGCCAAGAGCACACTGCTGGGCCTACAGAGCTCTTCTTCTTCCATGGCGTCAACAGGCACACCAGTGATATTATTTGTCGTCGTTGTAAGGGAAGAGGACATTTTATGAGAGAATGCCAATCTCAGCGTGTGATGATTGCTACGAGGATGGTGGGTATGAGTCCGCTAGTGACTATGATGAAGAGACTTTGGCTCTTATTACACATGAAGAACACGGTGGAGATGATTCGATCTTGAGACGCAATACATGGCTGCCAAGATGCCGACAGGTATGAATGTTTAGTTGCTCAACGTGTTTTGAGTGTGCAGGTTACACAAGCTGAGCAAAATCAGAGGCATAACTTGTTCCATACAAAGGGAGTTGTGAAGGAACGTTCTATTCGCGTCATCATAGATGGAGGGAGCTGCAACAACTTGGCTAGCATGGATATGGTGGAGAAGCTTTCTCTCACCACAAGACCACATCCACATCCTTACTACATCCAATGGTTCAACAACAGCGGCAAGGTTAAGGTAACACGTACTGCTCGTGTGCATTTTAGTATCTCTACATATGCTGATTATGTTGATTGTGATGTGGTACCTATGCAAGCATGTTCCTTATTACTTGGTAGACCATGGCAATTTGATAAAATTCAGTACACCATGGTAGAAACAATCAGTATACTCTTGTTCACAAGGATAAAAATATTACTTTGCTTCCTATGACTCTGATTCCATTTTGAAAGATGATATTAATAGAGCTAATAAAGCAAAACAGGAGAAAAATAAGAGTGAAAATCAGATTGTGGCAAAAGAATTTGAGCAACAAATGAAGCCTAATAATAAACCATCTAATGTTGCTTCTGAAATTAAACTGAAAAGTGCATGTTTATTTGCCACCAAATCTGATATTGATGAGCTAGATTCTAGCAAATCTGTTTGCTATGCTTTTGTGTGCAAAGAGGCATTATTTTCATTCGAGGACGTGCCTTCCTCTTTGCCCCTGCTGTCACTAACATTTTGCAGAGTTCACCGACGTCTTCCCACAAGGCGTGCCACCGGATTACCACCTATTCGAGGGATTGAGCATCAAATTGACTTAATTCCGGTGCATCGCTACCCAACCGTGCACCATACCGTACCAATCCGGAGGAGACGAAGGAGATTATGCGTCAAGTACAGAGAGCTGCTCGACAAAGGTTATATACGCGAATCTCTTAGTCCTTGTGCTGTTCCTATTATACTAGTGCCTAAAAAGGATGGTACGTCGGCGTATGTGTGTTGATTGTAGAGGCATTAATAATATTACTATTCGTTATCGCCATCCTATTCCTAGGCTAGATGATATGCTTGATGAATTGAGTGGCTCTACAATATTCTCCAAAGTTGATTTATGTAGTGGATACCATCAAATTCGTATGAAATTGGGAGATGAATGGAAAACAGCATTTAAAACTAAGTTTGGATTATATGAGTGGTTAGTCATGCCTTTTGGGTTAACTAATGCACCTAGTACTTTCATGAGATTAATGAACGAAGTTTTACGTGCTTTCATTGGACGATTTGTGGTAGTTTACTTTGATGATATACTGATTTATAGCAAATCTTTGGAAGAACATTTGGAACATTTACGTGTTGTTTTTAATGCTCTACGTGATGCACGCTTGTTTGGTAACCTTGGGAAGTGCACCTTTGCACCGACCGAGTATCTTTTCTTGGCTATGTTGTTACTCCACAGGAATTGAAGTTGATAAAGCCAAGATTGAAGCTATTGAGAGTTGGCCGCAGCCCAAAACGGTCACACAAGTGAGGAGTTTTCTTGGACTCGCTGGTTTCTATAGGCGTTTTGTGAGAGACTTTAGCACCATTGCTGCACCTCTCAATGAGCTTACAAAGAAGGATGTGCCTTTTGTTTGGGGTACCGCACGGAAGAAGCCTTCACGGTATTGAAAGATAAGTTGACACATGGTCCTTTACTCCAACTTCCTGACTTTAATAAGACTTTTGAGCTTGAATGTGATGCTAGTGGAATTGGATTAGGAGGTGTGTTATTACAAGATGGCAAACCTGTTGCATACTTTTCTGAAAATTGAGTGGGCCTAGTCTGAACTATTCTACTTATGACAAAGAATTATATGCTCTTGTTCGGACTTTAGAGACATGGCAACATTATTTATGGCCCAAAGAATTTGTTATACATTCGATCATGAATCTTTGAAACATATTAAAAGTCAAGCTAAACTGAATCGTAGACATGCTAGATGGGTTGAATTCATTGAGACTTTCCTTATGTCATTAAACACAAGAAGGGTAAAGAAAATGTTATTGCTTGATGCTTTGTCTCGTCGCTATACTATGCTTTCACAACTTGACTTCAAAATATTTGGTTTGGAGACCATCAAAGATCAATATGTGCATGATGCTGATTTTAAAGATGTAATGCAGAATTGTAAAGAAGGAAGAACATGGAACAAGTTCGTTATTAATGATGGTTTTGTGTTCCGTGCTAACAAGCTATGCATTCCTGCTAGCTCTGTTAGTCTTTTGTTGTTGCAGGAGGCGCATGGAGGAGGATTAATGGGACACTTTGGCGTCAAGAAGACGGAGGATATACTTGCTACACATTTCTTTTGGCCAAAGATGAGACGGGATGTTGAGCGTTTTGTTGCTCGCTGCACTACATGTCAAAAAGCTAAGTCACGACTCAATCCTCATGGTTTCTATATGCCTTTGCTGTACCTAGTGTTCCTTGGGAGGATATATCTATGGATTTTGTTTTAGGTTTACCTCGAACAAAGAAGGGGAGGGATAGCATATTTGTTGTCGTGGATAGATTCTCGAAAATGGCACACTTTATACCATGTCATAAAAGCGATGATGCTGTTAATGTTGCTGATTTGTTCTTTCGTGAAATTATTCGCTTGCATGGTGTGCCAAATACTATTGTTTCAGATCGTGATACTAAATTTCTTAGCCACTTTTGGAGATGTTTATGGGCTAAGTTGGGGACTAAACTGCTTTTTAGTACTACTTGTCACCCCCAAACTGATGGACAAACTGAAGTAGTCAATAGAACATTGTCTACTATGCTTAGAGCTGTTTTGAAGAATAATAAGAAAATGTGGGAAGAATGCTTGCCTCATATTGAATTTGCTTATAATCGTTCATTGCATTCTACTACTAAGATGTGCCCTTTTGAAATTGTGTATGGCTTCCTACCTCGTGCACCTATTGATTTGTTGCCTCTTCCATCTTCGGAGAAGGTTAATTTTGATGCTAAAGAACGTGCTGAATTGATTTTAAAAATGCATGAGATAACTAAGGAAAACATTGAGCGTATGAATGCTAAATATAAACTTGTGGAGATAAGGGTAGAAAACATGTTGTCTTTGCACCTGGAGATCTTGTTTGGTTACATTTGCGTAAGGATAGGTTTCCTAATTTGCACAAATCAAAGCTAATGCCACGTGCTGATGGTCCATTTAAGGTTTTAGAGAAAATAAATGATAATGCATATAAACTTGAGCTGCCTGCAGATTTTGGGGTTAGTCCCACTTTTAACATTGCAGATTTGAAGCCTTATTTGGGTGAGGAATATGAGCTTCCGTCGAGGACGACTTCATTTCAAGAAGGGGAAGATGATGAGGACATCAATACCATTGTTACACCCACAGCCCTCTTGCTACATATACTGGACCAATTACTAGAGCTCACATGACGCCAATTAAATTATCGTACTTTCGTTTCTTGGTAATGATTCTAATGTTCATGAGAATATGATGCTGCCTAAATTGGATACATTTGTTTTGCTTACAAATGAAGGCCCTAGCTTGGAGAAGGATGGACATTGGAGCAAGAACAAGCATGGAGATAATGCCATGCGCAAGGGAAACAAGAACGGAGTTACAAGTGATGATTTCAGGACTTTGAAGCCACCATAATGGGTGCATGAAGCCTTGGACGAAATATACAAGATACTACTTCATAAATGTCGTCCGAGGCTATTCTAGGTGCCACGTCACCTTACTAGTGGGCCAGGCCCATGTAATTTCGAAATACTTAAGTATAGGCTGTTTTAGAGTCCGTATGTGGGGAAACAAGAGATAGGGTTGATTTCGGAACCCTCCACCAAGGGCCACGAAATTCCCCCCTCTTCCTCCATATATACAGCCCTTAGGGCACCGTTTAGACCTTGGGTTTTGTTTAGATTAAAAGTTCGCCATAGCTGCAACTTCGCGTGCCGTTTGTGTTCAACGACCGCACAAAGGCGCCACAGAACCCCACCTTGATCAATAAAGCTTTCATCTTATATTCGCAATATCCAGATTGCAATCTCAGTTTCTTGCTTGTTCTTCGTTTGCTCGCAGGAAACAGACCCTCGTGGTCAGGTTGATCGTGCTCCGGCGTGGTCAATAACCTCTCGGAGTTGGTTTAGCGATTGCTAAGGCGCGACGTCCTCGCACGTTCGTAGTCGGATCGTCAAAGTCGACTTCCTCCAAAGCGAAAACCAACATCTCATCGAAAGACGGGACACCTTTGCCTCTATCAGGTAGACATGCTTCCCACTCCTTGATGTTCTTCTTGATCAAGACACGAAGTAGAGTGGATAGTGTGCGGTTCGTCACCTCCGTTTGGCCGTCGGTTTGAGGATGGTATGCCGAGGAGAACAATAGCTTGATTCCGAGCTTGGCGCATAGGGTCTTCCAAAAGTAACTCAAGAACTTGACGTCATGATCGGAGACAATTGTCTTTGGTACTCCATGGAGTCGCAAAATTTCCCTACAAAAGAGATTTGCAACATGTGAAGCATCGTCTATCTTGTTGCAAGGAATGAAATGTGCCATCTTAGAAAATCTATCCACAACAACAAACACGGAATCCTTGCCATTCTGAGTCCTAGGCAAACCAAGTACAAAATCCATGCTAATGTCTTCCCATGGTTGATATGGAATAGGAAGAGGCATGTAAAGACCATGAGATTGAGCTTTAGACTTAGCTTTGCGACATGTATAGCATCGGTTGGTGAAGCGTTGTATGCGTCACGGAACATCTTGGGCCAAAAGTAGTTGTTGGAGGCGTGGCGAATGTCTTGTCGCGTCCAAAGTGTCCCATGAGTCCGCCTCCATGAGCCTCTTGCAAAAGGAGTAAACAAAGAGAAGACTCGAATGCAAAGTTTGTTAGCTCTCATAAGATAGCCATCCTTGATGTAATATTGTTCCCAAGACGTGTCGTCAAACACTTAGCATAAGGAGAAGCAAAAGATGGGTCATGTTCATACAAGTCTTTTATATGCTCAAAACCAATGACATTCAACTCAAGTTGGGTGACAAGCATGCATATCGTGAAAGCGCGTCGACAACTACATTCTCTTTACCCTTAATGTACTTGATCACATAAGGAAAAGATTCAATGAATTCACTCCATTTGGCATGACGCTTGTTCAATTTAGTTTGACCTTTGAGGTACTTAAGCGTTTCATGATCGGTATGGATGACAAACTCATGAGGTCTAAGGTAATGTTCCCAAACATGGAGCACACGCACTAAAGCATACAATTCCTTATCATAGATGGGATAATTAAGTTGAGCACCGGAGAGTTTTTCACTAAAATAAGCAATGGCTCGTTTTTCTTGCATCAAAACTCCGCCAATTCCGGTACCACTTGCATCACAATGAACCTCAAAAGTTTTGTCAAAATTGGGCCAAGCAAGAATCGGAGCATGAGTAAGCAAAGTCTTGAGCTTATCAAAAGCGGCTGATTGCAAAATTCCCCAAACAAAGGGAGTATTCTTCTTGCTCAAAGCATGCAAAGGAGCGGCAATCGTGCTAAAATCTTTCACAAAGCGACGATAGAAACCCGCAAGACCAAGAAAACTTCGCACTTGTTGCAAATTGGTGGGTTGGGGCCAAGTTTTAATTGCTTGAATTTTAGATTCATCAACATGGACACCCTTTGAGGAAACAACAAAACCCAAGAAAACCACTTTGTCAACTCCAAATGTGCATTTTTTCAAGTTTGCATAAAGGCTTTCTTTGCGAAGAGTTTGTAACACAGATTTTACATGATTGATGTGCTCTTTCATGGTTTTGCTAAACACAAGAATATCGTCAAAGTAAACCACAACAAAGACTCCTATGTAGGGACGAAGCACATGATGCATAAGGCGCTTACGTAAGTACCGGAGCCTCCGAAAGACCCATAGGCATCACTAACCACTCATATAAACCAAATTTGGTTTTAAAAGCAGTTTTCCATTCATCACCCTCTTGTATGCGGATTTGATAATAGCCACTTTTAAGATCAATTTTTGAGAAAAAGTTGGCTCCACTAAGTTCATCAAGCATGTCATCTAAGCGAGGAATGGGATGCCTATATCGAACGGTAATAGCATTGATAGGTCTACAATCGGAGCACAAGCGGAAACTTCCATCGGGCTTAGGCACAAGAATAACCGGAACGGCACAAGGGCTTAGGCTTTCACGTACATGACCGTTGTCGATGAGTTGTTGTACTTGCCATTGAATCTCCTTGGTTTCTTCCGGATTGACTCGGTATGGAGCTTTGTTTGGTAGAGGCGCCCGGGATGAGGTCGATTCGATGCTCAATGCCTCAAGAGGAGGTAGACCCGAGGTAGCTCATCGGGAAAAACATCTTGGAATTCCTGCAAAAGAGATTGAAACACCAAAGGTAGCTCGTGAATGTTGTTAGTTTTTGGTTCTCCATCCTTGCACACAAGGACAAAGTGCATCACGGTAGATGGGTTCTCACACACTTCTCTCATCTCACTTTTGGTGGCAAATAGAATGAGGTTTTTCTCTCTAGGCGAAGAGTCGCTCAAATTTGGCTTGTGGCTCTCACTCACTTTTTGGTGGATCGCTTTCTCACTCTTTTCTCTGTGATGGGTGGCTTGTTTGTCGTCTATCACATGACTAGGAGACATAGGTCGTAGCACATATTCTTTCCCCTTCATCTTGAAGCTATAGTGATTGGTGCGCCCATTGTGGATGGCACCACGGTCGAATTGCCATGGTCGACCAAGAAGTAGGTGGCAAACGGTCATAGGGACCACATCACACTCCAAAGTGTCTTCATAAGCACCAATTTTGAAGGAGACTTGGACCGTATGCTCAACTCGTATAGTGCCGGAGTCACTTAGCCATTGAACCTTGTAAGGGTGTGGGTGCTTCCTCTTGACCAATTGTAGCTTGGAGCATAGTTCTTCACTTGCCAAGTTGTGGCAACTACCTCCATCGATGATGACCTTGATGGACCGTCCATTGATGCCGGCTTTTGTGTGGAAGATGTGGCATCGTTGGTCTTCTTCTTGTTGATGTTGAAGGGTCAAGACTTTGGAGACAACGAGAGCGGGGCTCGAATCCTCATCACAAAAGACTTGATCATCTTCATCTTCATTCACTTGCCGGTGCATGGCCACTTGTTCAAGGGCTTCCATCTCCTCTTCACTCATGGAGTCGTATGTGCCATCGTCGTTGAGGATCATGGTGCGCTTGTTGGTGCATTCATATGACTTGTGGCCTCGGCCGCCGCAAGTGAAACACTTTAAGGAGCTTGTCTTAATGGTCTCATCGGTCGGAGTAGAGGATGAAGCACGCGGCTTGAGGTTGTGTGTAGAAGGAGGAGGACGACTTGAACTTGTCAAAGTTTTCTTGTAACTGGACTTGTCGTCGTTTCGTGAATAAGGCTTGGTCGATGTGGAAGTTGGAGGAGTCGTTGAAGCTTGGTTGTTGGATGGACCGTAGGTCTTGGATGAGTACTTGGCGTACTTGAAGTCATCTTGCACTTGGCGTTCCGCCTTTGTAGCTTGATGCACGAGCTCAATGAGGGATGAATATGGTTGGAAGTCGGCGATCTTCTTAATGGGATGATTGAGTCCATTCAAGAAACGTGCCATAGTTTGCTCATCATCTTCTTTGACATTGGCTCGAATCATGGCTATCTCCATTTCCTTGTAGTATTCTTCAACGCTCTTTGTTCCTTGCTTGAGTAGTTGGAGTTTCTTGAAGAGGTCGCGATTGTAGTATGTTGGTACAAAGCGTGCTCGCATGACATCCTTCATTTGAGCCCAAGTGGTGATTGAGGTTCACCTCTTGCTTGTCGTCGCTCAATGATTTGTTCCCACCATATGAGCACATAATCTTGGAACTCAAGTGATGCCATAGCGATTTTCTTCGCTTCATCGTAGTTGTGCAAGCGGAAGATTTTGTCAACCTTCAATGCCCATGAGAGGTAGTCTTCGAGGTCATTGCTTCCATTGAACTTGGGCATGGTGAATTTTAGCTTGTCGTAGCGTTGTTCTTCATTGTATTGTTGACGATGTTGATGATGACGTCCTTGACGTGGAATGTACTCGTCTTCATGTTGCTCTTGGCGCGGAGGAAGACCATGATCAACTTGCTCGTGTGGAATTTGAGGTTGAGGTGGAGCTTGACGAGCTTGTGGAGGAGCTTGAGGAACTTGACGTTGTACATTAGGTTGGTAGTTCCTCTCATGTATTTCTTCTCGAAGGGCTTCCTCTTGATTGCGCCGTTCGCGATTGCGGTTGGCGACGGCTTTACTTGATTCTTGAAGGGCACGTTGCGCCTCAAGAGCTTGCGCTTCACGTTGTTGTTGTTGACGACGTTGAGCATTGGCGTCTTGTTCGTCTTGGTGACGACGTGCTCTTTCTTCCTCTTGTTGGCGACGAAGACGTTGCCGTTCTTGAGCTTGAGCAAAAGCCTCTTGGTTTGATTGAGGACGAGGAACTTGATCATCAACTTGGTCTTGTGAGTGCTTGTCATGTAGCGGGTTGCGAGATGCATGACGATCTTGGCGCGCGGCTCGTCGAAGAGTGTTCGATGACGGTGTACTTGAGTCGTAGAAGGTGTCGTCGGAGTGTCGACTCGAGTGGCTCCGTCTTGATGATGAAGAAGTGGAATGATGCCTGTTTCTCACCAACTTGCGGATCTCGTCCATTCTTGCATCATTCTCTTGCTTGTGCGCCTCGAACTTGTTGTCGAAGTAGTCTCTTGTACGTTGCTCGGAGAGTCGCAAGTCGGTGGCGAGGTTGTCGATGCGGTCGCTCATTGCTTGTTGTTCTTGGTGCAACGCTCGTTGTGCACCGAAGAGGTGGCTTTTGGTGACGTATGAGGACATGTCGTCGTCTTGCTCGATGAAGAGTGGGTTGGTAGAAGAACTTGGCCTACCCATCATTCCAAGCAAGATGTGAGTGGTAGAACGGAAAAGAACGTATACCAATGTACCTTTGACCGATGTTGAAAATGAATCAAGTTCACTCAAATGCGGACAATGAAATAGCACTCTTGGTACCGATTCTTGTCGGTTCTCACACCTACACAAATAAAAGCTTATGGTGGAGCTCGGTTAGGATGGTGGCACAAAATTTGATGCAATTGTAAGTGAGACTCAATAAAGTTGGAAATGATTCACAAATTTGCAAATGCAACAAGTAGACCAATAGCAAGATATGGTACACGGAAACACACGCGCAAATAGATAATATGGGGTTATGCAACCAAGGATGAGCCAAAATGTGGAATACACCAAGATGCTCTTGTTGCACAACACTAGAGAGACGCTAGCACGATTGCACAATAGGCGGATACGAACTTGTGCACAACCTACTAAGCAAAAATGCAACGACTTCTATCCCTAGTATGCTATATGTATGGTGTGTCGATGAGTTGATCCAAGATGATCAAGTATGACAATCTTAATGTTCGATGATGCTATGGTTCTTGCTCATGAGCTCTTTGCTTATCTTTCTCTCTTTGCTTAAAAGCTTGATTGGCTCTTTCTGTTTTGAGCTCTTTTGATGTAGGGCGGAACCCTACGTGGACGATCTTTCACGTTTGGAGTGGGATCCCTCGAAGAACACGATGAACACGGGGAAGAACGGAGAGAAATCACAAGGGGAAACACTCAAGAACAAGTCCAATCACACATCCACTAGACAATCAAACACACAAGATCACAAGGTACATGAACAACAAAGGGAAAGATACAAGGTAAGGTTCATCTCCAAGAGGAGGTCTTGATGATATCCTAGACGGATCTTCCCGCAAGGGGGTCTTGATGATATCCCGCAGGATCTTCTCACATGGAGGTCTTGAACTCCATGGGAGTGGTAGTCTCTCTCTCTCAAGAGTAGAGGTAGGAGCAAAGCTCACCTAAGAATGAGCTATCATATTTGCTAACCCTAGAAAGGAAGTGGAGGTGGTCTATTTATAGTCTAAGCCACAAAGGGGTAAGTGGGAGAGGGATACAAGGCCAAAGGCCCGCGGCTGCGCACAGGCAGGGCGGTAGTACCGGGCTCATGGCCGGTAGTACCGCTTGAGCGGTAGTACCGCTTGGAGGGGCGGTAGTACCGCTTGGGTGGCCTTAGCGGTAGTACCGCTTGGAGTGGGCGGTAGTACCGCTCGTTCTGGAGCGGCCAGGTTCTCTTCCTGATAGAGGCAAAGGTGTCCCGATGTTTCGATGAGATGGTGGCTATCGTTTCTGTGGGAGTCGACCTTGACGATCCGACTACGATCGTGCGAGACGTCGCGCCTTAGCAATCGCTAAACCAACTTCCGAGGGTTATTGACCACGCCGAGCACGATCAACTCTGACCACGAGGGCCTGCTTCCGCGAGCAAACGAAGAACAAGCAAGAAACTGAGATTGCAATCTGGATATTGCGAATATAAGATGAAAGCTTTATTGATCAAGGTGGGGTTCTGTGACGCTTTGTCCGGTCGTTGAACACAAACGGCACGCCAAGTTGCAGCTATGGCGAACTTTTAATCTAAACAAAACCCAAGGTCTAAACGGTGCCCTAAGGGCTGTATATATGGAGGAAGAGGGGGAATTTCGTGGCCCTTGGTGGAGGGGTCCAAATCAACCCTAACTCTTGTTTCCCCACACATACGGACTCTAAAAACAGCCTATACTTAAGTATTTCGAAATTACATGGGCCTGGCCCAATAATAAGGTGACGAGCACCTAGAATAGCCTATGGACGAATATTATGAAGTGGCATCTTGTATATTTCGTCCAAGGCCTCATGCACTCATTAGGGTGGCTTCAAAGTCCTGAAATCATCACTTGTAACTCCGTTTGTTCTCCTTGCATGGCATTATCTCCATGCTTGTTCTTGCTCCAATGTCCATCCTTCTCCAAGCTAGGGCCTTCATTTGTAAGCAAAACAAATGTATCCAATTTAGGCAGCATCATATTCTCATGAACATTAGAATCATTACCAAGAAACGAAAGTACCGATAATTTAATTGGCGCATGCGAGCTCTAGTAATTGGTCCAAGATATGTAGCAGTAGGGGCTGTGGGTGTAACAATGGTATTGATGTCCTCATCATCCTCCCTTCTTGAAATGAAGTCGCCCTCGACGGAAGCTCATATTCCTCACCCAAATAAGGCTTCAAATCTGCAATGTTAAAAGTGGACTAACCCCAAAATCTGCAGGCAGCTCAAGTTTATATGCATTATCATTTATTTTCTCTAACACCTTAAATGGACCATCAAGACGTGGCATTAGCTTTGATTTGCGCAAATTAGGAAACCTATCCTCACGCAAATGTAACCAAACAAGATCTCCAGTGCAAAGACAACATGTTTTCTACCCTTATCTCCAAAGAAGTTTATATTTAGCATTCATACGCTCAATGTTTTCCTTAGTTATCTCATGCATTTTAAAATCAATTCAGCACGTTCTTTAGCATCAAAATTAACCTTCTCCAAGATGGAAGAGGCAACAAATCAATAGGTGCACGAGGTAGGAAGCCATACACAATTTCAAAAGGGCACATCTTAGTAGTAGAATGCAATGAACGATTATAAGCAAATTCAATATGAGGCAAGCATTCTTCCCACATTTTCTTATTATTCTTCAAAACAGCCCTAAGCATAGTAGACAATGTTCTATTGACTACTTCAGTTTGTCCATCAGTTTGGGGTGACAAGTAGTACTAAAAAGCAGTTTAGTCCCCAACTTAGCCCATAAACATCTCCAAAAGTGGCTAAGAAATTTAGTATCACGATCTGAAACAATAGTATTTGGCACACCATGCAAGCTTAATAATTTCACGAAAGAACAAATCAGCAACATTAACAAATCATCGCTTTTATGACATGGTATAAAGTGTGCCATTTTCGAGAATCTATCCACGACAACAAATATGCTATCCTCCCTTCTTTGTTCGAGGTAAACCTAAAACAAAGTCCATAGATATATCCTCCCAAGGAACACTAGGCACAGTGCAAAGGCATATATAAACCATGAGGATTGAGTCGTGACTTAGCTTTTTGACATGTAGTGCAGCGAGCAACAAAACGCTCAACATCCCGCCTCATCTTTGGCCAAAAGAAATGTGTAGCAAGTATATCCTCCGCCTTCTTGACGCCAAAGTGTCCCATTAATCCTCCTCCATGCGCCTCCTGCAACAACAAAAGACTAACAGAGCTAGCAGGAATGCATAGCTTGTTAGCACGGAACACAAAACCATCATTAATAACGAACTTGTTCCATGTTCTTCCTTCTTTACAATTCTGCATTACATCTTTAAAATCAGCATCATGCACATATTGATCTTTGATGGTCTCCAAACCAAATATTTTGAAGTCAAGTTGTGAAAGCATAGTATAGCGATTTAGACAAAGCATCAAGAATAACATTTTCTTTACCCTTCTTGTGTTTAATGACATAAGGGAAAGTCTCAATGAATTCAACCCATTTAGCATGTCTACGATTCAGTTTAGCTTGACTTTTAATATGTTTCAAAGATTCATGATCGAATGTATAACAAATTCTTTGGGCCATAAATAATGTTGCCATGTCTCTAAAGTCCTAACAAGAGCATATAATTCTTTGTCATAAGTAGAATAGTTCAGACTAGGCCCACTCAATTTTTCGAAAAGTATGCAACAGGTTTGCCATCTTGTAATAACACACCTCCTAATCCAATTCCACTAGCATCACATTCAAGCTCAAAAGTCTTATTAAAGTCGAAGTTGGAGTAAAGGAGCATGTGTCAACTTATCTTTCAATACCGTGAAGGCTTCTTCCCGTATGCGGTACCCCAAACAAAAGGCACATCCTTCTTTGTAAGCTCATTGAGAGGTGCAGCAATGGTGCTAAAGTCTCTCACAAAACGCCTATAGAAACCAGCGAGTCCAAGAAAACTCCTCACTTGTGTGACCGCTTTGGGCTGCGCCAACTCTCAATAGCTTCAATCTTGGCTTTATCAACTTCAATTCCCTGTGGAGTAACAACATAGCCAAGAAAAGATACTCGGTCGGTGCAAAAGGTGCACTTCCCAAGGTTACCAAACAAACGTGCATCACGAGAGCATTAAAA
Source organism: Aegilops longissima (assembly GCA_021605205.1). NCBI lineage: Eukaryota > Viridiplantae > Streptophyta > Magnoliopsida > Poales > Poaceae > Aegilops > Aegilops longissima. The sequence continues at coordinate 17,342 of JAHIAM010002205.1, read as the reverse complement.
ACAGCACGAAATGTTCCAAATGTTCTTCCAAAGATTTGCTATAAATCAGTATATCATCAAAGTAAACTACCACAAATCGTCCAATGAAAGCACGAAAACTTCGCTCATTAATCTCATGAAAGTACTAGGTGCATTAGTTAACCCAAAAGGCATGACTAACCACTCATATAATCCAAACTTAGTTTTAAATGCTGTTTTCCATTCATCTCCCAATTTCATACGAATTTGATGGTATCCACTACGCAAATCAACTTTGGAGAATATTGTAGAGCCACTCAATTCATCAAGCATATCATCTAGCCTAGGAATAGGATGACGATAACTAATAGTAATATTATTAATGCCTCTACAATCAACACACATACGCCGACGCACCATCCTTTTTAGGCACTAGTATAATAGGAACAGCACAAGGACTAAGAGATTCGCGATATAACCTTTGTCGAGCAGCTCCTGTACTTGACGATAATCTCCTTCGCCTCCTCCGGATTGGTACGGTATGGTGCGCGGTTGGTAGCGATGCACCGAATTAAGTCAATTTGATGCTCAATCCTCGAATAGGTGGTAATCCGGTGGCACGCCTTGTGGGAAGACGCCAACGAACTCCCGCAAAATGTTAGTGACAGCAGGGGCAAAGAGGAAGGCACGCCCTCGAATGAAAATAATGCCTCTTTGCACACAAAAGCATAGCAAACAGATTTGCTAGAATCTAGCTCATCAATATCAGATTTGGTGGCAAATAAACATGCACTTTTCAGTTTAATTTCGTAAGCAACATTAGATGGTTTATTATTAGGCTTCATTTGTTGCTCAAATTCTTTTGCCACAATCTGATTTTCACTCTTATTTTCTCCTGTTTTGCTTTATTAGCTCTATTAATATCATCTTTCAAAATGGAATCAGGAGTCATAGGAAGCAAAGTAATATTTTTATCCTTGTGAACAAGAGTATACTGATTGTTTCTACCATGGTGTACAGAATTTTATCAAATTGCCATGGTCTACCAAGTAATAAGGAACATGCTTGCATAGGTACCACATCACAATCAACATAATCAGCATATGTAGAGATACTAAAATGCACACTAACAAAGACGTGTTACCTTAACCTTGCCGCTGTTGTTGAACCATTGGATGTAGTAAGGATGTGGATGTGGTCTTGTGGTGAGAGAAAGCTTCCACCATATCCATGCTAGCCAAGTTGTTGCAGCTCCTCCATCTATGATGACGCTAATAGAACGCTCCTTCACAACTCCCTTTGTATGGAACAAGTTATGCCTCTGATTTTGCTCAGCTTGTGTAACCTGCACACTCAAAACACGTTGAGCAACTAAACATTCATACCTGCAAAGATCTTCAAAGAGCCATGTATTGCGCCTCAGATCGTAATCATCTCCACCGTGTTCTTCATGTGTAATAAGAGCCAAAGTCTCTTCATCATAGTCACTAGCGACTCATACCCACCATCCTCGTGAGCAATCATCACACGCTGAGATTGGCATTCTCTCAAAAATGTCCTCTTCCCTTACAACGACGACAAATAATATCACTTGTGTGCCCTGCTGACGCCATGGAAGAAGAAGAGCTCTGTAGGCCCAAAGCAGTGTACTCTTGGCGATAGTGGTGGTTGTGCCTGCTTTCTTGTATCACGGTTGAGGTGGCAGCCGACGGAGGTGCCGTGTAGTAGAACGTGTGGAAGTAGATGATGCACGTGGTGTCCATGATGAAGGTCGACCTGCAAAAAGTTAGTCCGCCGCCAAGGCCTGCCGATCCTGACTTCACGCTCAGCTTTACAAGCAAGATGGAATAATCGAGTGATATTATTATAATCCTTGTAGTCTAGAATGGTCTGAATCTCTATTTAATCCACCCGAAAACGTGCAAGCATAGCTTCATTCTCCTCAACAATACCACATCTAATCAAGCCAGTTTGTAATTCCCGATAATATTCTTCACCGAATTTTTCCTTGTCTTAAGCGCTGCAATTTTTGAAGTAATTCACGCTGATAATATGGTGGAACCCAACGAGTACGCATAGCAGTTTTCAAAGCAGCCCAAGTAGCTGGAACAGGATATAATCTACAATGTTCGCACCACCAAACACATGCAAAGCTAGTGAAAGCACAAACAGCAGCAGAACACGCCTCTCCTCGTGATATTGTAAACATGTAAATCGTTGTTCAGTTTCTAATTCCCAAGTAAGATATATATCAGAACATATCTACCCTCAAATGGTGGAATATTCAATTTCAGTTTAGGGAGATGGTCATGATCTCGCACTCAAGGGGAGCCCAACATTGCCATTATTTGCATGTGGACGACCTGGTGGTTGTGGTGCTGGTGGTTGCACGTAGTTCGATGTTGATCAACCTCATCCTCGTAAGCTCTCACATAATCATCCTCCCCACCGCAGCAGCAGGAGCCACAGTATCAACAAAGAGCACCAAAGAGCTTGGCCAGTCAAGAGGGACACGGAAGCTCATGGAGGGCTGTTTCATGATGTGGAGGTAGTCCGTGTTGTTGTAGTAGAGGTGCGTTAGGTGCAGCCGGTGGTGGTGGTGGTAGACGCACGAGCAATTCATTAAACTTGTTATCGAGCTTTGTTTCAACGCCTTCTCAATGCCATCTATCTTCTCCATGGCCTCTTCAAATCTATTTAGCACATCGTCCACCTGCCCACTCATCATTTGTTGAAACTTATCATGTAGCGCTTTGTTTGTCATGTTCTCCCAAATCAGTCTCGCCGGCTTGTGATCCTGCCATGGTTAGCAGCAATAGAAACACACAAGAATATGATTCGACAGACTACTAGGAAGTGGTGGTGGTGGTGTGGTGGACAATCACAAACCGTCAAGCAAATCTCAAATTCTTACCAGCCTACCCAAGAAGAAAGCGGTGATCGGCAACCGATGTAGTCAAAACTCTCAAAGCTTGGATAGAGCGATTACTGTGGAGAGTCAAACGCACGATGTAGATGTATGTGGAGCTGGGAAGGCTTATAATATGGTAGCAAAAAAAAGGTTAGCAATAATCAATTCAGAGATGCAAAGTTGAATAAACGCCAACGACGGTATCAGGTTGGTCCTAGGCTAGACCGCATAGAGACGCGAGCCTAGAACACTAACAAAATCACGGCGCTGCACGGAAACAACGGAAAAGCACACTGAAAAATTTTTTTCGCTTTTTTTTTTTTTTTTTTTTTTTTTTTTTTTTGCGCTTTTTTTTTTTTTTTTTTGCGAAAATCACTATAATGGCGAGTGTCTCAAAACTCTTCCGAGGTCAAACCGACAGATGGGCACGAAATTTTTTCGACCAAAAAATTTTTTTTTTTCGAACGCCTGACCCAAAAACTGAAACGGGTCAAAAAACTTTCTATAACGGCGATCGCCTCAATACACTTAGAAACACCTAAAATAGGATAGCCGAAAATTTTTCGACAAGTGCGTTTTGAAAATTTTGGGCCTAAACGGAGGGTGGTTTCCACTTCTTTTTTTTTTTCCAAACCTACTCCGCAAGGAAACACGAATCGAAACTAGATGGATCTCAAAACAAACCTAATATGAGAAGAACTCGGATTGGTGGTGGATATATGGTGGTGGTATATGGCAGCGGTGGTGGTATATGGTAGGATACGGTGGTGGTATATGGATACGGATTCAGAGCGGTGGCGGATAAGCAATGGTGGTAGATGGCAAGGCGATGATGATGAAAGGCGGCGGCGTGACAACTTATGACCGTAACTCAAACTCTAAAAGACTAGACGCTAAGACCAGCAACTTGACACGACGATGCAACCGCAAATTCAACAAAGCAAAACCCTAAAAAGATTATGCAAAGGCTCGATTGGTTCGGATATGATGAACTAACCCTAATTTTTTTTGTGGCTTTTTCGTGGACTTTAGGTATGAAGAATGACTCGATCTAAACTACGAAAAACTCAAAAATCTCACCGAGCAACCTGAAAATCTGATACCACTTGATAGAGGCAAAGGTGTCCCGATGTTTCGATGAGATGGTGGCTATCGCTTCGTGGGAGTCGACCTTGACGATCCGACTACGATCGTGCGAGACGTCCGCGCTTTAGCAATCGCTAAACCAACTTCCGAGGGTTATTGACCACGCCGAGCACGATCAACTCCGACCACGAGGGCCTGTTTCCTGCGAGCAAACGAAGAACAAGCAAGAAACTGAGATTGCAATCTGGATATTGCGAATATAAGATGAAAGCTTTATTGATCAAGGTGGGGTTCTGTGACGCTTTGTCCGGTCGTTGAACACAAACGGCACGCGGTTGCAGCTATGGCGAACTTTTAATCTAAACAAAACCCAAGGTCTAAACGGTGCCCTAAGGGCTGTATATATGGAGGAAGAGGGGGAATTTCGTGGCCCTTGGTGGAGGGGTCCAAATCAACCCTAACTCTTGTTTCCCCACACATACGGACTCTAAAAACAGCCTATACTTAAGTATTTCGAAATTACATGGGCCTGGCCCAATAATAAGGTGACGCAGCACCTAGAATAGCCTATGGACGAATATTATGAAGTGGCATCTTGTATATTTCGTCCAAGGCCTCATGCACTCATTAGGGTGGCTTCAAAGTCCTGAATCATCACTTGTAACTCCGTTTGTTCTCCTTATGCATGGCATTATCTCCATGCTTGTTCTTGCTCCAATGTCCATCCTTCTCCAAGCTAGGGCCTTCATTTGTAAGCAAAACAAATGTATCCAATTTAGGCAGCATCATATTCTCATGAACATTAGAATCATTACCAAGAAACGAAAGTACCGATAATTTAAAGTACCAAGATAATTTAATTGGCGCATGAGCTCTAGTAATTGGTCCAAAGATATGTAGCAAGGGTAGTAGGGGCTGTGGGTGTAACAATGGTATTGATGTCCTCATCACTTCCTCCTTCCTTCTTCCATGCTTCCTCGCAGATGGTGTAGTCGTTCCTTGGCGCTTGCACTCCTCCTCGACATCCGTGAAGCTCCGGCGCTTGCACTCCTCCTCGACATCAATACTTATGCATGCACACGGAGAAGTGTCAAGTAGTATACCATCCTCGAAGGGGTCAAGTGAACACGTAAAGGAGAAGATTCACCTTTATGTATGAGAAGTAGAGGTTGCACGTGTCACTTGCCAAACGGACTCTTGACATGGTGATGATCGAGGATGCTCCGCATCATCCCTCCCTTGGGAAAGATCCGACCTCGGATCAAAGACCAAATCACCATGGGAAAGAGATAGCGTCATGTTTGAAGTGGACGATCACCAAGTACTTGTCATCTTGAAGCTCAAATGGGCACTCTCCAATGTCGCACCGCCTTGTGATTCCTTCAAAAGGAGCAAATAGAACAAACACTTGAAAAACAAATGTGGTTAGCGTTAGTGCAAAACCAAGCATTCAAGAGGTGATTCACCAAACAAGTGTTGTCATCAAGCATAGCATAGGGTGTGACAAAGGATTGTGACATGGCATGTAAGCATATGAATTGAGCAAAATCAAGGTCATCATGGAAACAAGATGTAAACGTGAGGTAGTGATGCAAATATGTGTGACAAGAGAATAAGCATCTACCTCAAGATCATAGCAATCATGTATAAAGCGCCGACAAATGGTCGATGGTAGGTATAGGAAGTATTCACAACACCAAATAAAATGAAGTGTCTAAACACATGGGTCAAGTGCAAGACAATCCAAGCATAATGTGCATAGGGTGTAGTGAATATATTGTGGCACTCAACACAATAGAAAGAGCAATTGTTCATCATGTGTGAGGCAATCAAGTCAAGCATGTAGCAATCAATGTGACTTGGCATATGGGAAGGAATGACATTGTTGCAACCAAACATGTGATAGGAGAAAGTAATCCAAGAATTGGATGCAACACACAAGGTATATATGTCATGAAGCATGGAAATGTGGCAATCATGGGTGAAAGCAATATCTCGCACATGCGTGCAAATGGTGCAAGCAACACATGAAGTATGATCCACAATATCCAAGCTCAAGAAGGATGTCACCTTGAAGGTGTGTCCTTGTGCATTCTTCACAATGCCAAGTGGAAGCAAATATGGTGTAGAAGCGAGTCGTGGTAGAATGTATGAGGCTCGCCTCAAGAGCTCGAATGGTCAACTCACGTGAAGTGGAAGTCGACACAAAGTCCAAGTATCCTACACATGCACAAAACAAAACAAAGAACGATATGCGCATGGTAGATAAACACATCATCCATCATGATGGTTCTCATCTTTGCACAAAACCATTAGAAGCACAAGTGCATGAATAATATGATGCAACAATGGCAATATTCATGGCACTAGGTATATGGTGCAAAGAAGTAAGACAAGCATGCTTCACAAGAATTATGTCAAAATCTCCAAACATATGTGAGAATGCTATGGGGCAAACTCATGAGCAAGACGAATAGCATGGTTGCACTCAATACATGGCAAATCTAGCATGAGGGAGGCAACATATGGAGATATGTGACAAGAAGCAATAACAATGATGTGCAAAGCATGTAGATGGTTGTCATCAACCGCATGAAATGAGCAAGTATGAATCATTGGTGATGCAACATAAGCAAGCATAGTAATCAAGTCGTGCAAACTAGTGGAGCGAAGATGCAACACACTAGAGTAAATCATGGCAATCATGTCATGTGAGCAAATAATAGGCATAGGGAATGCACATGACATATCACAAGCACGAACACAAAGCAAGATGAAAGTATCATCATAGGAATGGGTCATGAATAGAACATGGCAATAACAAGTGATATCTCCACCAAGCTTGCAAATACACATACAAGTACTAGAATCAATCATCATGTGTAATGCAAAGCATGGGTCACAAATGCATGGAAAAGGCATAGGAATGGGCATATCATGCAAAGTGAACATGGCAAGATGGGCAAAGGATATATAATGGACAACAACCCATAGCCAAGTGAGGGCCATGTAGAAGAAATGCGCCAAGGATTTGCGCCAAGAGAGCGGTGGAAAGGCAATCCATGGGATCCCAAATCATCGCTGTTTCTAGAGCTCGCTTTGTCAACTCGTGGATTGCGAGTTTGACAAGTATTCATGGGTACCTACACAAAAGAGACACAAACCAAAGAAATTGTGTGTGGTAAATGTACACATCATCCATCATGATGTGTATGTGTACATGTGAGTTAGCACAAGATAAGCATCGCCAAAGAAATTTGATGCATGGTATAAGAACATGTCATCCATCATGAAAGAATAGTTATTATGTATGACACGATGGGGACACAAATTGAGAATGCAAGTATATGGCACATCAAAAGCATGTTTGTTCATGGGGAGCATATGGTGCACACAAGTATTGGGATCATGCAATGAATGGGATGGATCAAAATCTCCTAACATGTATGAGGAAACTATGGGGTCTCCTCATGAGCAATATTGGAAACATCATTTGGAGAAAATGGACAACATCCAAAACAATGCATATCCGGTTAGGTGGGCATGGCATGGCATATGAGATAAATGATGCAAAGGAAGCATATCAATATCATCACAAGAAAAACAAATGCCAATAACCATGGGCTTGTCATCTATGCCATATGTGCAAATTGGGTTTATTTTAATGGCATATGCATAGTCACTATGAAGAGATTGCAAATAAGACATATGGTTGATCTCATGCATAGCATATGACAAGTCAAGCGGATTAGCAAACATGATGTGACCTAAAGAATTGTCACAAGAAATCCTATGTAACATAGCGTCACAACTAATAGACTCCACATGAGAATCATCATATTCATCATAAATGGGCAAATCATCACATGGGGAAATCATACTAGAATGAAGCATGTCAATAGGGTGATCAACATCATGCAAGCAATCAATGTCAAAATAGTCCACTAGTGGGACGAGAGCATCACCGCCACCTTTGTTACCTTTGTCATTCCACTCAAGTGGTGTAGGTGAGGTGGGAAAGACCAAATGGTGGTCATCTTCATCTTGATGGAACCATGTGGGGGTGCATCATAGTCCACCATGGCCATCGCCTTGTCCAAAGGGAGGACGAAGTCGCCGAGGATCGGCGGCCATCATAAATGGGACCTAGCACCAAATGAGAAGACACAATAGAGGTAGAGGTCAAGTCGTTAGTGTTGAAAGTGGCCTCACATGACCTATCAACTATCTCACTCTCTATGTGGTGGTTCACTCACTCCCTCAAAATAGGTGCACTCAAACTCTCGTATGGTGGAGTCACCATCTCACTCAAGTGGTGGTTGTGGCTCTCCTCACATGAGAATTGGGGCAACTCATCATATATGGGGCTAGTGGTGACGCCACTCACTCTCAATATGGTGGCACAAGTCACTCAAGTCATCATACGTCGCCATGTGGGCGGTGAAATACTCAACCATCTCATCGTCGCCGCCATGGATGAAGGCCAAGATGGCACATCATCACTCGCCTCCAAAGATGGAAGCATCATCCTTGCTTGCCACCTTGTCCCTTGCCTCCAAAGCTTGGTCCTTGAAGGTCTCCATAGTCGCACTTGTCTCCGCACCATCTTGAAAAAGAGTCAAGGTAGACTCGCATCATCAATGCCACAAAGAGGGATGGCGTGAAGTTGCACTTGGGAGCATCGCCTTGGAGCTTGTCGGGCTTGGACATCGTGGTGGTACTAGCCTCATGCTTGTCGAGAGCTTGGTCACCGCAAGTGTGCTTGGGGTGGAGAAGCCTTGGCCTTCATGAATTCTTGTTCCGCCTTGAGAGCACCAATGTAGTAGTCGCCGATGGACTTGAAGTTCTCGAGGAAGATGGTCTTGGAGATGTCATTGTGCAATCCCATCATGAAGTGGAACTTCATTGACATGGGGTCGCCCACGCCGCTCGTCAGAAGGCAATCTTCATCTCCTTGAAGTACGCTGTCGATGGACTTGGATCCTGGATGGTGTTCTCCAATTGGCGCCGGTTGTTCCGTAGGTTGGAGGCACGAACTCTCGCCGCAAAGCTCTCTTCATCTTGGGCCAACTCATCTCGTAGCACTCAAGGTGTGTGAAGCCACCATGTCGAGGCGTAGTCGTGGAAGTTTCTTGTGGCGCACTTCACTTGATCTTCGGAGGAACTTGATGTAGCTTGAGGTAGTCGTCCATCAAACGCCCCACTCGAGGTACTCCTCGGTTCTTGAGTCCCATAGAAAGGAATCTCGTGGTCGATGTCGAGGTCGAGTAGCTCGTGGAAGTCGCGGACTTGAGCTTGGGGAGCTTCTCTTGAGCGTAGTCTTGGGGTGCTTGTTGGCGAAGATGCCGAATATCCGGCTAAGATGCCTTGAAGTCGCTTGGCGAAGATGCCAAGGGAGATGGTGAAGTCGTTGAGCGGTTGTTGATGTTGAGCTCTTGACCTTCACGTTCTTGTTGATGATGGTGTCGATGCCGATGTGATGTTGCCGGAGATGGTCGCCGGAAGGATGTGCTCTTGAGCGCCTTCTCAAGATGAGGAAGATCGCTTGTAGGACTTGATGAGGGATTTGATCTCTCCATTTTAGCTTGCATCTTGGCGTCGAAGTTGTTTTCCATGGCATCGAACTCGCTGTTGTTGTTGTAGACCGAAGATGAAATGCCTTGCCTATCCATCACAAGACTCGAGTAGAGGTGAGTAGGAAATGAGATAAACAATACCAAGTTACCTTTTCCCAAAGTTGAGGATGTATCCTGCTTCACTCAATGTGAGATGAAAGAATAGTGGAATTGGTACCGGACTTGTTCACTCACACCTATCAAGTAAAGCTTATGGTAGAGCTCGGTGAGGATAGTGGCACAAAATTTGATGCAAAATGTTAGCAAGAGTCAATAATGTTGAAAGAGATTCACAAATTGCAAGCGAAACAAGTAGACCAATAGCAATATGTGGCACACGGAAACACACACACGGATAGATAAATGGGGCCGTGCAACCAAGGAATGAGCTCAAAATGTGGAATCCACCAAAACGCCGTGTTGCACAACTCAAGAGAGACGCTAGCACGATTGCTCAATAGGCGGATACGACACTTGTGCACAACCTATAAGATGCAAAATGGATAAACTTTCTATCCCAAGTATGCTATGTATGTATGGTTCCTTGTTTCTCTCACAATGATCCAAGATGATCAAGTATGATACCATATGATATATTTGGATGCTATGGCTATTGCTTACAAGCTCTTTGCTATTTCTCTTTGCTTAAAAGCTTATTCTCTTTTTTTTTATGGCCACTTTTGCACAATGCACAAACCAAGATAGCTATTGTGTATATGCGGAACGATATTGTGACACAATGGATGATATGATGATACCAAGATGATATGGTATGTATGCAATGGATGGTGTAGATCACTAATGTGCACAAGTAACGCTGCGGCAATACTCAAATGGCTAGTCTCGATAGGCAAGTAACGCAAAATGGGCTAGGGGTTATCAATGCAATTTGCAAGGGAATATACAATGGTGTCGTCGAGGTTACCGCCCTTTATGATGATGAGTGGCGGTGTTCTTGATGTAGATACCAAGATGATGGAGACTCGTCCCTAAGTAGCCAAACACCTTAGGAAACGGAAAACCGCGAACTCAAAATCTCAAATGACAAATGTCAAATGGTGGTAGCGGAAAGCGGTGGTGGTTTGCACTTGGCAATGCGGAAGTGGAATGATGGGCTATACACGTGTCGGAGTTGAAGTTGCCGTCCCTAAGTAGCCGAAACACCTTAGGAGACACAAGCCACAACTCAAACAAGCTCAAACAACTATTCGGTTAAGTTGGGTTGTCGGAAGTGTATGGTGGGAAAGCCTATGCGGAAGTTATGGTGGTGGTGGTGGTTGATGAAGATGCAACCGTCCCTAAGTAGCCTAAACACCTTAGGAGACTCGAATCACACCTCAAACAACCTCAAATGCAAAGGGGAACAAAATTGGCTAGGTTGCGGAAGTTGGTGGTGGTTATGCGGAGGATGTGGTGGAAGCCCTAGGCAAAGATGCCAAAGTTCCGAAAATTTGATGGAGTCAAATGGTGGTGGAAGTATTTTTATGGGAAGGGGATGTCAATAGCTTCAAACGAGCTAAAGAACGCCAAAATCGGACTCGGATGAATTAGTTATGGCGAAACGGTGAAAGTCGGAAGGCTGAATCGGCTAGGGCGGTAGTACTGCTTGGGAGGGCGGTAGTATCAGAAGCGGTAGTACCGCTTGGAACGGGCGGTAGTACCGCTCGTGTCGGGTTTTTTCGCAAAATCTGGCTCGAGGGGCGGTAGTGCCGCTTGAAGGGCGGTAGTACCGCTTGAGGTGCTAAGCGGTAGTACCGCTTGAAGGGCGGTAGTACCGCTCGTGTCGGGATTTTTCGCAAATCGGATAGGGGCGCGATTTTGGGGCGGAAATGGATGATTTCGGGTCAAAATTGAGAGATTTCGTGGATGGAAAGTGGGGAAACTTGGGGAATGCTAGATCCACTTGAAACCAAGCAAATCCATGGATCAAAATCAACAAAACATCATCAAAACTAACAAATCACAAAAAATTTGGGGCTATTTTTGGTGGGGATTTTCGGATTTAGGACGAAATCAACAAAATCAAGCTAGAAAAGAGGGTAGGGCTCCAAAACGTGATCAACCTAAGCTCGATCCATAGATGATGTAGGGCGGAACCCTCGTGGACGATCTTTCACGCTTGGAGGGGATCCTCAAGAACACGATGAACACGGGAAGAACGGAGAGAAATCACAAGGGAAACACTCAAGAACAAGTCCAATCACACATCCACTAGACAATCAAACACACAAGATCACAAGGTACATGAACAACAAAGGAAAGATACAAGGTAAGGTTCATCTCCAAGAGGAGGTCTTGATGATATCCTAGACGGATCTTCCCGTAAGGGGGTCTTGATGATATCCCGCAGATCTTCTCACATGGAGGTCTTGAACTCCATGGGAGTGGTAGTCTCTCTCTCTCAAGAGTAGAGGTAGGAGCAAAGCTCACCTAAGAATGAGCTATCATATTTGCTAACCCTAGAAAGGAAGTGGAGGTGGTCTATTTATAGTCTAAGCCACAAAGGGGTAAGTGGGAGAGGGATACAAGGCCAAGGCCTGCTGGTCAAGAGACAGGCAGGGCGGTAGTACGGCTCATGGCCGGTAGTACCGCTTGAGCGGTAGTACTGCTTGAGGGGCGGTAGTACCGCTTGGTGGCCTTAGCGGTAGTACCGCTTGAGTGGGCGGTAGTACCGCTCGCTCGAGCGCCAGTTCTCTTCCTCCTTCTCTTCCATGCTTCCTCGCAGACGGTGTAGTCGTTCCTTGGCGCTTGCACTCCTCCTCGACATCCGTGAAGCTCCGACAATACTTATGCATGCACACGGGAGAAGTGTCAAGTAGTATACCATCCTCGAAGGGGTCAAGTGAACACGTGTAAAGGAGAAGATTCACCTTTATGTATGAGAAGTAGAGGTTGCACGTGTCACTTGCCAAACGGACTCTTGACATGGTGATGACCGTAGGATGCTCCGCATCATCTTTTCTCATGCAAAACTTCACGAACCAAGATAGCAATTGTGTATGCGATGACAACTTTGTGACACACAAGTTGATGCTAAGATATGCACCACTTTGGTATGGTATGTATGCTATGGAGTATGGTCACTAAATGTGCACAAGTCACGTTGCCGGCAATACTCAAAGGCTAGTCTCGATGGGTAAGCTACGCAAAAGGAGGCAATGTGGGTTATCAATGCAATAGCAAGGTATGACAAAGATGTCGTCGAAGTTACCGTCCTTGCGATGATGACTGGTCGATGTAGATGAGCAGTGGTGATGATGACTTTGAACCGCACCTAGATAGCCGAAACACAAAAGGATACGGAAGCCACAACTCAAAATCTCAAAGACAAAAATGTGTCAAAATCGTCATCGGCGGAATCGTGGAAGATTTTGGTGTATATGGGTTTGGAAGATGTGGAGAAATATGGGGTGGTGGTGGTGTCTGAACTGAAGAAATTCAGTTTGGTCAGGGTTTTACGGACGTCCGTGATCTTACGGTCGTCCGGACTACGTCGGACGTCCGGCCTTGTCCGGATGTCCGGAGCCTGGGCGAAAATCGGGCTCGGGGAGAGGAATTGCAAAATTTCCGGGGAAGAATATGATTGTGAGGTCGAAATCGAGGGGTTTGGAAGAGGGAAAAGGGTGGGGAGGGTGGGGAAAACTAGATCCACATGTAGCAACACAAATCCATGGACCAAATCCAACAAAATCTCATCACACTAACAAATAACAAAAAAAATTTGGGGCTATTTTTGTGGGGAATTTTCGGAATTAGGACAAAAACAACAAAATCAAGCTAGAAGACACGATGTAGGGGCTCCAAAAACGTGATGAACGTGGCTCATGATACCATATGATATAGGGCAGAACCCTATGTTGACGATCTTTCACGTTTGGAGAGAATCCCTACGGGGAACACGAAGAACGAGCGGAAGAACACGAGGGAAAACACGGGGAGAACGAGAGAGAGGTCACTCAACCGACAAGAAACCAATCACACAAGTGCTAGATTATTGAATACATAGAGTGGCACAAGATTCAAGGACAACAAAGGTAAGGATACAAGGGTAGCCGATCTTCTCCGAGAGGAGGTCTTGAGGGGTCCACCCTAGAAGGGGGTCTTGAATCCGCTTGGGGGATCTTCTCCGTAGAGGTCCTGATCTCGAAGGAGAAGTAGCCAAGTGGATGACCAAAGGCTCTCACACCGAAATATGAGCAAATCCAAAGCTAGCCCTAACTAGGAGATGGAAGGGTCCTATTTATAGTCTTAGTGCAAATGGAAGTCAAAACGAAGGGGTACATGGGCTTCAGCCCGCATCAGGCGTCGGACGTCCGGGAGGCGTCGGACGTCCGGAGGCTCGGGAGGGTCCGGTCGTCCGGACGCGTTCGGACGTCCGTCTATTCTTTTCTGCCGTAGGTGTGTCGGTCGTCCGTAGTTCCGGCTCGGGTGATGGTCGTCCGGACGTCCGGTCAGCTCCGGTCGTCCGTAGGTTTGATTCGGGTGACGAAGTTCCGGACGTCCGGAGGGCGTCGGACGTCCGTGTCCTGGGAATCATCGGACGTCCGGAAGGGGTCGGACGTCCGTGTCCTGTAGCTTCAGCTGCATCCCTTCTTCCTCTTCGACATACTTGGGGTTCTCGCCGTCTTGGCTCTTGCAAGTAGTAGATCCTTGGTTTGCCTCCATGTACCTGATTACACATAGAGTTTCTGAATGAGGTAGTAGCCATGTCTCATGGGTAGAAATAAGAAGTTCGGAGAGGAGCGAGTTCACCTTATCTTCAATAGCCTTAGCTCGGGCTCTTGTCATGGGTCCCGGTGGTGTTGAGGGAGATGTAGGCACGTCCGTGGGGATGAGTGAGGGCTGCTCCGCATCACATTGTATATTTGGTTGCTTGAGTAGTGATTCGAGTCTCCTAAGGTGTTTCGTCTACTTAGGGCCGACTGCTTCTTCTTCAACCACCACCACCACTTCCGCATAGGCTTACCCACCATACACTTCCACCCCAACTTAACCCAATTTTGTTTGAACTTTTTTGAGTTGTGGCTTGTGTCTCCTAAGGTGTTTCGGCTACTTAGGGATGGCAAGTTCAACTCCGACACGTGTATAGCCCATCATTTCACTTCCACATTGCCAAGTGCAAACCACCACCGCATTCCCGCTGCCACCAGTTGACATTTGTCATTTGAGATTTTGAGTTCGCGGTTTTTCCGTTTCCTAAGGTGTTTCGGTTACTTAGGGACGAGTCTCCATCATCTTGGTATCTACATCAAGAACACCGCCACTCATCATCGCAAAGGACGGTAACCTCGACGACACCATTGTATATTCCCCTTGCCATTGCATTGTTAACCCCTAGCCCATTTTGCATTACTTGCCTATCGAGACTAGCCATTTGAGTATTGCCCGGCAACGTTACTTGTGCACATTAGTGATCATTGATCTACACCATCCATTGCATACATACCATATCATATTGGTATCATATCTTGTGTCACAAGTTTGTTCCCGCATATACACAATTGCTATCTTGGTTTGTGCATTGTGCAAACGTGGCCATAGAAAAAAAAGAAAAAAAAGCTTTTAAGCAAAGAAAGAAAAACAGAGCAAAGAGCTTGTGAGCAATAGCCATAGCATCCAAATATATCATATGGTATCATATCCGATCATCTTGGATCATCTTGAGAGAAACACCGGGAACCATACATACATAGCATACTTGGGATAGAAAGTTTATCCATTTTGCATCTTATAGGTTGTGCACAAGTGTCGTATCCTACTATTGAGCAATCGTGCTAGCGTCTCTCTTGAGTTGTGCAACACGAGCGTTTTGGTGGATTCCACATTTTGAGCTCATTCCTTGGTTGCACGGCCCCATTTATCTATTTGTGTGTGCGTTTCCGTGTGCCATTCATTGCTATTGGTCTACTTGTTTCACTTGCGAATTTGTGAATCTCTTTCAACATTATTGACTCTTGCTAACATTTTGCATCAAATTTTTGTGCCACTATCCTCACCGAGCTCTATCATAAGCTTTACTTGATAGGTGTGAGTGAACAAGTCCGGTACCAATTCCACTATTCTTTCGTCTCACATTGAGTGAAACGGGATACATCTCAACTTTGGGAAAAGGTAACTTGATATTGTTTATCTCATTTCCTACTCACCTCTACTCGAGTCTTGTGATGGATAGGCAAGGCATTTCACCTTCGGTCCACAACAACAACGACGAGTTCGATGTCACGAACAACAACTCCGACGCCAAGATGCAAGCTCAAATGGAGGAGATCAAAGCCCTCATCAAGTCCTACAAGCGATCTTCCTCATCTTCGAGAAGACGCTCAAGAGCACATGCTTCCGAGCTACCATCTCCAGCAAGATCACATCAGCATCGACACCATAACCACCAAGAATGTGAAGGTCAAGAGCTCTACATCAACAACCGCTCAATGACTTCACCATCTCCCTTGGCATCTTCACCAAGCGACTTCAAGGCATCTTCGCCTACGGATATACGGCATCTTCGCCAACAAGCACCCCAAGACTACGATCAAGAGAAGCTCCCCAAGCTCAAGTCCGCGACTTCCACGAGCTACTACGACCTCGACATCGACCATGCGATTCCTTTCTATGGGACTCAAGAACCCGAGGAGTATCTCGAGTGGGAGCATTTGATGGACGACTACCTCAAGCTACATCAAGTTCGTCCCGAAGATCAAGTGAAGTGTGCCACAAGAAACTTCCACGACTACGCCTTGTCTTGGTGGCTTCACACACCTTCGGAGTACTACGACATGAGTTGGCCCAAGACGAAGAGAGCTTTGCGGCGAGAGTTTGTGCCTCCAACCTACACGGAACAACTTCTTCGCCAATTGGAGAACACCATCCAAGGATCCAAGTCAATCGACAAGTACTTCAAGAAGATGAAGATTGCCTTGCGACGAGCCGGCGTGGACGACCCCATTTCGATGAAGTTCCACTTCATGATGGGATTGAACAATGACATCTCCAAGACTATCTTCCTCGAGAACTACAAGTCCATCGACGACTACTACATTGGTGCTCTCAAGGCGGAACAAGAACTCATGAAGGCCAAGGCTTCTCCACCCCAAGCAAAATTCGTGGCGACCAAGCTCTATGACAAGCATGAGGCTAGTACCACCATGATGTCCAAGCCCGACAAGCTCCAAGACGATGCTCCCAAGTGCGACTTCACCGCCATCCCTCTTTGTGGCATTGATGATGCCGAGTCTACCTTGACTCTTTTTCAAGATGGTGCGGTGACAAGTACGACTACGGAGACCTTCAAGTACCAAGCTTTGGAGGCGAGCGACAAGGTGGCGAGCAAGGATGATGCTTCCATCTTAGGAGGCGAGAGTGATATTGTGCCATCTTCGGCCTTCATCCACGACGACGATGAAAAGATGATCGAGCATGGGATTTTCCCTTCGGTCATGGAGGAGAGTGATGATGTGCCATCTTCGGCCTTCATCCATGGCGACGGCGATGAGATGGTTGAGTATTTCATCTCGACCACGGCGACGTATGATGACTTGAGTGACTTGTGCCACCATATTGAGAGTGAGAGTGCCTTCACCACTAGCCCCATATATGATGTGTTGCCACAAATCCCATGTGAGGAGAGCCACAACCCCCACCACTTGAGTGAGATGAGTGACTCTACCATACGTGAGTTTGAGTGCACCTATTTCGAGGAAGTGAACCACCACATAGAGAGAGTGAGATAGTTGATAGGTCTCGTGAGGCCATTTCCATTTCTAACAACTTGACCT